>PISX010018916.1:0-39420 GCA_004024625.1 Mellivora capensis
GTTGTACATAACTTATTAAGAAAAGGTCACGGTGGCTATCGAGAGTAAGATGTTGAAAATGTGAATCACGAAATGGTTTTAGCTCAATCTGTTATTTGAAATAAAAAGGGATGTCTTCATCTCTCGTTTTATAAGCAATCTGGAGATTCAGCCAGCCCTCAACTCCCAAGGCCAAGGGAATCTTTGAAAATGTAAGCATTTCTCTCCTTGGAACAGTCAAGGATTTTTTTCTCTCTGTAGGGTTGGTACCTCATTTGCAAGTTTTAAGAGAGCTTTGCAAGCTTGAAGAGTTTGAGACTCCAGGGCAGGAATGATCCAGGAGCTCACGTGTGTCCCCCATGGTACCACCGTCTAGATTCTGTGCCTGCTTAATGTCCTTTTCAATGACTGATTGCATAATTGCCCTTTAGCTACATATTAACTATTTTTTGACTTCGGGATTTCTCCCGGTTTCAGCTACATGCCCACCATTAAGTTTCCGCAGTGTTTTTGAATGATAACATAGCAGCAGAATACAAAAGTTAATAGGAAATTATTCTTTTCTAAAAGAATTGAATGAATGTGGTGTTTTTACTTTAAGCTTTGGATTTTGTAATAGCTTTCCCATCACACTGGTCTTGAAAGATAACTCACGCAGGTAATAGGGGGACGTGCCCAGGGCTTACAACACAGAGCACACTGCCATTCCGCCATTCCTGTTGCCTCTGTCCTCTTTATAGCCATCCAAATTCCATGCTCTTGCCAGGATGTGGAGCCCATCTACCACGGTAGGGGCTCCCAAGGAGGAGGGTTGCATCAGTGTTGCGTACGCAGTGCTGTTCCCACTGGATGTCCCCATCTCCTCCTAGACCACTGCTGCCCTATTAGGCACCTTCTCTGTTGCCGGGGGTCCTACTGTGCTGGGGCTGTGCCTTGGGCAGCTGCCGTTCAAATGGAGAATGTGTTGATGATTCCCTTCTGCCAGGGCTCAGCTGATATGCTCAGAGAACAAAACTTAGGCCACTTACATGATACCCAAGCCTGTAAGCTGTCACTAAAAAACACTTCCTACATAACCTTGAAATTTATTAGTCTGTATTCTCAGATTCGGTATATGCCATATTTGGAATTATCTGCTTCACTCCTTCAGCATTTGGTGGCTCTGTTGTATGAATAATTAGTCTCTGTAACTGCTTTACTCCTTTTCCAGGTGAGCCTGGAAGATTCTGGCAATGATTTACATGTCAGTGTTGGCTACTGGGTCTTCATTCACACAGAGGATGGGCAACTTTTATATTACTAATCATCTTTATGGTAGTTAAACATAAAACATGCAGGTGGGTTTTACCATGTGCCTATGTATACACATACACATACAGGTATGTGATACACATACATGTAATCACAGCACCCTGTGTTCACCAGAGTATAATAACCTTACCTTTTACCTGCAGGTTCAATATTTAGCTACCGGCAGATCTCTGAATTCTTGAGGGAGGATAATATGTTTAATCCTATAAACTATAGCACCGGCGCATCATTAGCACTGTAAAAAGATGTTAAGTGAATCCTTTGACTCTCAAGATAAAAAGAATTCCATTATGGTTCACACAATAGAGTTTAAGGGCATGAATTAGAGCCAAAGTTCTCAGGTCCAAATCCTGGTTCTGCCCGTATTAGCTGCATGACGGTGAGCAAGTTATGAGCTCCTTTTGCCTCTGTTTTCTCATTTATAACATTGGGAGAGTTTTTATGTCATAGCCTTGTAAAGATTAAATGACTTAATAATTGCACAACACTGAACACATTGCCTGCCAAGACAGCTCAAAGATGTGAGTTCTAGGGTTGTTCATGCTCAAGTGATTTACACTGATTGTTTTAAGATTCTTAAGATTTAAGATTTAAGATTGATTAAGATTTTAAGATTAAGATTTTGTTTGTTTTTTTGTTTGTTTATGCTTGGAAATTATTACTGGACACCACAGAAGAAGCCAAAAAGGACAAGAAAACATGAAACATTGACTAGAAGGCCGTGAAGCAAAGCAAGATTCTGGTATCAGTATCATAAATTGAGTAATCTGGTCAGAAACTCTAACATCAGGTGAATTAAGGGCTTTTTCCAAGATGCTTCTGATTTCAAATGTTCTTTCCAGTCCTTCCTAGAATTTATATATTTGAAACAACATTCCTGGTAGCCACATCCATAGAAAACTCCCACTCCAAATGAGAGCTATGGTCAGGAGCAGGAAATTCCATTTAAGCAAACCGTAATGAGAATGCTGAAGCGAATCTTAAAGGAGTGTAACACCTTCCCCCAAATCAACAGGGCAACACAAATAGGCTGGGGTCAGCCCTATACCCCACAAAATCCTTCTTTCTTTTCTTTTCTACAGGGACAATTAATCATTAGCTAAGAGAGAAGGCTGCAAGTCACTGTTACCTTATTAGTCTAAAGCTGGACATTCATTGGACAGACAGACTCTAACAAGCAGACCTTGAGTGCTCAAACTTCTGTTAACTATTAGAAATGATCTCATTACCTTTCAACCCATCTTCCTATTAACAAGGGTTATGAAAAAAAAAAAACAGTTAAACATTCTAAAAACTGAAAATGTGGGTCTTTTTCTATCTTATGCTTTATACCAGGCGAGGGATGGCTGCTTTTTGCTTCATGTAATGTATTTTCTGCATCAAAGCCATTAATCCACCACCCCAAAAGTCTGAAAAATCTATACTGACACGAGAAGCCTAAAATAATCAACTTCTTTTGGAACAAAATCGGTGGAGTACGGTCTAATGCATATTTTATATCTCAGTTTCATCCATGCACTGGTATAAACCTTTAATCCTCAATCTTCTCTCTCATTTAGGGAGTGCTTGTGGAAAGTTTTCAAAATCAGGATTATATGGCCTAATACTAAAAGCGGTCAATGCTCTCAAAGCATTTAGCAATTTGCACTGCAAGAGAATTGGGTTGCTTCAGCACTCAGTAAATGCCAGATCCTGGTGAGGCAAGCTATGTTTTATTGGGCAGTTAAGAAGGAGATCAGTTCTCACTTTTCCTGGAGGACCCGCCTACAGTTGTTTGAAAAGGCTTTCCCTTCAGAGAATTAATGTGGCTACTTACAATATTTCAGTGTCTACAATTTCATCCTTCCAGATTAAAGCAGTGCTAGCAGAGGCTCATGGGCTTGGATGTATCTGTAGAGATTCTCAGACTTAACACCTTCTCCCTTCCCATCAGTAAGGAAAGCTGATTTCACAGCACTAATGTGAAATGTTTTGGGTTCCTTTGTTTGTAATAATTCATCACGGAACATCTGGCCAACTCATCAACGCTTTGCAGCTTCAAATGACTTTCCAGTCTAAATTGCTCTAGATATATCAGCATTTCTTTTGATTATTAATATGATGGACAAGTTTCATATCATTTCGTGCCAAGGCAAAGGAACTGTGACAAATGAAATTTGTTCTCGATGTGTCTAATGTTGCAAGAGTGAAGAACTCTCTTCTCCTGAGAGCTTTATTTCCCCTTTTGGTGAACTTGGCCGCATAAACATTTTGGTCTCCTTGATTATAGCATCTGGGTGAAATTACCGAGTTCTGCACTGAGCCATCGGGGGATTTCTTTTAAAGGCTTTCTTATTTGGATGTTTGTTCCTATATATTTTTATTGTTATTATTATTGTGCAACCATAAAAATGAGTTTGTGGTTGAATTCAGTTCAGTAGAAGAGCAACAGACAGTAAATGCATCAATTTTGATATAAGTTGATAAGCAAATCAATCTTCCGTGAAGAAATGAGCTCTGCAATTTGGAGACTGGTGCCTATCAGGAAATAATCCACACAGCTTATAAAAACATGATCACTATGACATTTCCAGATGTTAAAAATTATTTTTTGCATGACATTTTTGCCAAAACCCTCAAAACTTCAGGTTTTGCTTAAAACAACATAAAATAAGAACATTAAAATTGGAACATAATGTGGGGAAATGAAGCAAAATAATGAAGAAAACAAAGTGTGTCAATTGTAGTTATTAAATAGTAGCTTTATATGAACAAAAACTTTGGGCCTTCAGCTCTCTTTCAACCAAGGCGAGTAGGAAATGTGACAAATTATGTAACTCAAGTATCAGAAAGGAAGGAAGAAACGTGGTTTTCCTTGGAAGAGACAAATATCTCTTTATGATTGGCTCCGTGTAGCCATTGAGAATTTAAATACTAACAAATAAATATATGTATTAAGCCCACAGATTTATCCCTCAAACAACAATTGCCTGAATTGCAAATAATAACCAAAGGCCCGAGGTGTTTCAGAAGGAGCTAATTAAAACAAGTTGGCAGACTATACAGATATGAACTTGAAAGTAAATACACGTATTTTGTTCCTAATCTTCTTTATGAATTAAGTGGTACGGATTGTCAGTTACAATATCATCATCTAATTACGGCATACTTATCGCATAGTCATTATAATAAATATGTAAATAGAATGGCAATTGCAGCTGTAGGCTTATGTCATAAATGTGGTTATGAATTTGTAGAGAGTGACTAGAATAATTCATGGTAAAGGATCTAGTTCAGATTTATAGATGGAGATTATCACTAAAATGGCAAAAAAAATCTAGACGAAACTTTTCATCAATCCATTTCATTGCACCTAGAAATAGTATAAATCATAATTGAGTTTGTACAGCATGACCACTGGTAGATTTAGACTAACAGTCCTAGCTTCATGTAAAAAAATCACCACCAAATCAGGACTCCTGCTGCGCTAGACGGTCTCCCGCCCTTCCTCATCTGTGGGTGTCCCAGGAAGTTGGCCCCTATGTTGGGTTTGGCCAGTAAGGAAAACTGTTCAAAGATAAAATACAGGGATGAAAGGCACAGCACTGGGACATAGTCAATGGCACCATAATAGTGTTGTATGATGACAGATGTTAGCTACGCTCGCGGTGAGTGTAGCACGCCATACAGAGTTCTTGAGTTACAATGTTATACGTTTGAGACTGATGTAACATGGTGTGTCAACTATACTTCAATAAAAATTAATTAATTAATTAATTAAAAATTGAAAAAATGAAATTACACTATGGCTAGGTGTTC
Source organism: Mellivora capensis (assembly GCA_004024625.1). Taxonomy (NCBI): domain Eukaryota; kingdom Metazoa; phylum Chordata; class Mammalia; order Carnivora; family Mustelidae; genus Mellivora; species Mellivora capensis. Next base: position 5,089 of record PISX010018916.1, read on the forward strand.
ATGCTGTGTTTGGCTGGAAAACACGAATAAAAGTCAAACATCAACAGTTTTAATCACCAAAATGGTCCTGATGGATCATTTATCTTTTCTTCTCCCTCTCCCCTTCTGCCCCTCTTGGCTTCTTTTCTGGCTTCTGATTTTGTGTAAGAGGAATTAAGAACGACAAGGCCAGGTTACATGATGAAGCCATTTCCAGAACTTTCCTAACCTCCCTCGTTCTCCTGAGTCACACCTCCCTTTCTCAGTATGTTTCCCTCACTACTGTTTTTCAACCATGCAGTTGTACTTCTTTTCACAGATTATGCTCTTCTGCATCACTGTTCTCCTCTTTCTTTTTACAAAAGCTTTCCCGCCTGGCTTTGCTGGTCTCTGGCTCCATCTCTCATTTTCAGTTGACCCTTTCCCTTCTTTCCAGGTCCCCACTCTATGTCTGAGTTGCCAGAGGCAACAAGCACAGCATGTTAATCTAGACCTTTCCACCTGCCATCCACGTCAACTCTCCAAGACTCAGTTTCTTCATGTGTGAGACAGGAATAATAATAGTTTATACTTCAAAGGATTTTGGTGAGATTTAAATGAAACAGAGTGCAAAGTGCTTTGCAAGAGTGTCTGACATGTTTGTTGTTATTTTTCTATTATTTCTTTTATTTCTTTATTTGTATTATATTGGTCTGTATACCATAGCTAAGATTAAGGAAACAAACTTAAAAAGCCCACAAATTTTCAAAGAGAAACGAGTTTCAGTATTAAGTTTGATGGCCTAATTAATGACAGTCAGGATCCAGGGCCAAAACAAAACAAAAACAAAACCCAAAAATCAAAAAAAAAAACATCTGGCTAACTCTAATAGGATAATTTTAGGAGAATTTAATAAAGGATTTTTATTAATTTAATGAAAGACTTAATAAAGGATTATTTACAAAAATGATCTGGCAAGATCTAAGAGCTATTACCCAAAACCCCAAATGAGCAAGGGTAGGGAACAGGTGGAAAAGGTAGGAGACATGGATATGGCATCTTCTTTACCCATTCATCTATCATATATATGATATGACATCTTCCTTATCCATTTATCTATCAATGGACACTGCTGCTTCCATATCTTGGCTATTGTAAATAATGCTATAATAAACATAGAGGAACTATGTCTTTTCAAGTACTGTTTTCATTTGGGGGGCTGTGTTTTGTAAGTTTTTATAAATTCCCAGTAGTGGAATTGCTGGATCATACAGAGATCTATTTTCAATTTTTTGAGGACCCTCCATACTGTTTTCCATAGTGGCCTTATCAATTTACATTTCTACCAGCAATGTATGAGTTTTCCCTTTTTCCTCTATATCCCCACCAAACTTGTTATTTCCTGTCTTTTTGATTCTAGCCATTCTGACAGGTATAAAATGACATTTCATTGTGGTTTTGATTTGATTTGATGATGAGTGATATTGAGTATCTTTTCATGTACCTCTCAGCCATCTGTATGCTTTTTTCAGAAAATGCTTCTTTGGGTCCTTTGCCCATTTTTTAAAAAATTTATTAATTCTTTTCAGCGTAACAGTATTCATTGTTTTTGCACCACACCCAGTGCTCCATGCAATACGTGCCCTCCCCAAAACCCACTACCAGGCTCCCCTAACCTCCCACCCCCCACCCCTTCAAAACCCCTCAGGTTGTTTTTCAGAGTCCATAGTTTCTCATGGTTCATTTCCCCATGTCCTCCGTGTTATTTGTTATGCTCCGCAAATAAATGAAACCATATGATAGTTAACTCTCTCTGCTTGACTTATTTCACTCAGCATAATCTCTTCCAGTTCCATCCATGTTGCTACAAAAGTTGGGTATTCATCCTTTCTGATGGAGGCATAATACTCCATAGTGTATAGGGACCACATCTTCCTTATCCATTCGTCTGTGGAAGGGCATCTTGGTTCTTTCCACAGTTTGGCGACCGTGGCCATTGCTGCTATCAACATTGGGGTACAGATGTCCCTTCTTTTCACCACATCTGTATCTTTGGGGTAAATACCCAGTAGTGCAATTGCAGGGTCATAGGGAAGCTCTATTTTTAACTTCTTGAGGAATCTCCACACTGTTCTCCAAAGTGGCTGCACCAACTTGCATTCCCACCAAGAGTGTAAGAGGGTTCCCCTTTCTCCACATCCTCTCCAACACACGTTGTTTCCTGTCTTGCTAATTTTGGCCATTCTAACTGGTGTGAGGTGATATCTCAATGTGGTTTTGATTTGAATCTCCCTGATGGCTAGTGATGATGAACACTTTTTCATGTGTCTGATAGCCATTTGTATGTCTTCATTGGAGAAGTGTCTGTTCCTGTCTTCTGCCCATTTTTTTGACATGATTATCTGTTTTGTGGGTGTTGAATTTGAGAAGTTCTTTATAGATCCTGGATATCAACCTTTTATCTGTACTGTCATTTGCAAATATCTTCTCCCATTCTGTGGGTTGCCTCTTTGTTTTGTTGACCATTTCCTTTGCTGTGCAGAAGCTTCTGATCTTGATGAAATCCCAAAAGTTCATTTTCGCTTTTGTTTCCTTTGCCTTTGGAGACATATCTTGAAAGAAGTTGCTGTGACTGATATGGAAGAGGTTACTGCCTATGTTCTCCCATTTTTAATCAGATTATTTGTTTTTGGTGTGTGTTGTGTTGATTAAGTTCTTTGTATTTTTTTGGATATTAACCTCTTATCAGATATATCACTTGCAAATATCTTCTCCCAATCAGTAGACTGCCTTTTTGTCTTGTTGAAGGTTTCTTTTTATTTTGGTGTAGTCTTAATAGGTTTATTTTTGCTTTTGTTTCCCTTGTCTGATGAGACATATCTAGGAAAATGTTGCTAAGGCTAATGTCCAAGATTACTGCTTATATTTTATTGTTGGAGTTTTATGGATTCAAGTCTCACATTTAGGCCTTTAATCCAGTTTGAGTTTATTTTTATATGTTGTAAGAAAGTAGTCTAGTTTCATTTTTTGAAAGTAGCTGTCCAGTTTTCCCAGAATTTATTGACTTTCCCACAATTTATTGAAGAGGCTCTCTTTTCCCCATTGTATAATCTTGCCATCATCACTACATTTTGTTGTAGATTAATTGATCATACAAGCATGGATTTATCTGGGGGCTCTCTGTTTTCTTTTATTGATCTATGTGTCTATATTTGTGCCAGGACCATAGTACTTTAATTATTATAGCTTATATATCTTGAAATCTTAGATTGTGATGCCTCCAACTTTGTTCCTCTTTCTCAACATTCCTTTGGTTACTCAGAATCTTCTGTGGTTCCACACAAATTTTAGGATCATTTGTTCTAGTCTACCCTTAGTAGAATTTTAAATGAGAGGAAGTTCTGGTGATATGAAGCATAAGTTCAAATGAAACATACACCATCTCAAGCAACTGAATATTCACTTCCAAATTGCATAGATTGGTACACAGAAAGTCACAGTGAAAGCAACTACTGTCAGGGCTGCCTTTTGTCCAGTTTTGAACTAGATTGCCTGGTATTTGAGCTTGTTACTGAGGAAAAAGTTTTAAAAATATTTCACAGTTGATGCTTAACATTTTCAAATCAGGAAAGTTTTTATTGTTATATTTTAACATAACTTGAACATTAATGTTATTGCTCATTCTCTTGACTTCCACCATTTGCTGTTATGGCAGTTTGCTTAATAAGTAAAGCTGGCACATAATGAGCCTTTATACAACATGCCAGGTATTTTTGTTAAAACCATCTGGCCACTCTAGTGCGTACCCTGATTGGAGTGGTGCCAGTTATTGATGATGGCAGGAGGCATAGCCCACTTGTATTCATCTCTTCAAGTTTGTTCCTCCTTATTTGATCATTTCTGTTCGTTTCTGTTTCACTTTATAGCAGAAGCTGTCTGGGTTGTTTTGTTCTATATCAACCTGCTCCTCTGCCTTCTCCTCAGATACCTACTACCCAAGTGCCTGTTCCCAGTACCCCACTAATATTTTCCTTGCCAATATCACCAGTAATTCACTTTCTGCCTCATCCAGGGGCTACTTCCCAGCCCTCAGCCATTTGACTTGTGGGACCACTCCCTCATTAAACCTTTCTCTCTTGGCTTCCAGAACACCATACCCTCTCAATTTCCCTCCCATCTCACTGGCTGCTCCCCTGGATCTCTTTTAATGGAGTCTCCTCTTTGCCCTAAACTCAAAATAGTAGAGTGCCTCCAAGTTCAATTCTTGAGTTTGTTCTCATTGCCCAGTCCCTTATTTTAAAATGTCATCTCACACCAGTCAGAATGGCTAAAATGAACAACTCGGAAACAACAGGTGTTGGTGAGGATGCGGAGAGAGGGGAACCCTTTTACACTGTTGGTGGGAATGCAAACTGACGCATCCAGTCTGGAAAAGAGTATGGAGGTTCCTCAAAAAGTTTGAAAATAGAACTACCCTATGATCCTGTACTACTGGTATTTACCCAAAGGATACAAAAATATTGATTTGAAGAGATATATGCACCCCAATGTTTATGGTCCTATTACCAACGATAGCCAAATTGTGGAAACAGTCCAATGTCTGTTCACTGATGAATGGAATATTACATTAGAATATACAATGGAATATTGCTCATCTGATATATATGCACAATGGAATATTACACAGCTTAAAAAATGAATGAAATCTTCCTGTTTGCCATGATGTGGATGGAGTTAGAGTGTATTATGCTAAGCAGAACAAGTCAGAGAAAGAGAAATACCATATGATTTCACTCATACTTGGAATTTAAGAAATGAAACAGATGAACATGGGGGAAAAGAGGCAAACCATTAAATATACATAGAGAACAAACTGAGGGTTGCTAGAGGGGAAGTGAGCAGAGGTATGGGTTAAATGGGTGGTGGGTATAGGGAGGGCACTTGTGATAAGCACTGGGTATTATATGCTAGTGATGAATCAGTAAATTCTACTTCTGGAACTAATATTACACTATATGTTATCTAACTGGAATTAAAATAAAAACTTGGAAAGAAAGTCATCCCTAGCCTCAGGGCTCCCAAATTCACATCCCCATCTCCAACTTCTGCCCTGAGCACCAGACTCACATATCCAGTTGTCCACTCTGTGTTTCCCAATTGGAAATTGAATAGGCATCTCAAATTCTTCATGTTCCAAACCCAAACTCTTGATTTACCCCACTAATCATTCCTTTTTCAGGATTCCTCTTCTCAACAAATGGTACCAAAAACCTAAGAATCTTTCCTAATTCCTTTCTTTCAGACCTTCATCAAATCCATTAGCAAATTTTGACAGCTCCACATTCTAAATACATCTTGAATCCAGTCACTTCCCTTCGAAGCTACTGATGTCCCTTGCATGGATTACTGCACTAGCAATATGGCTGATTTCCTGTTTTGACTAGTGTCTTCACCAATTACCAGCCAGGTTAAAAATTCAATTTTTTTCTTCTTTAAAAATCACCCAATAGCTTCTCTCACACTGAGATAAAATGTCAAAATGTTTATAATGCTTTAACGTATTCCTTCAATGATGTAATCCTGCCTACTTTTCCAACCTTATTTTTGGCCACTTCCCCCTTATTCCATTGGGTCTTTTTCACCAGTAGTTGAAAGTTTCAAGCTTATTTCCAACTCTGGGTCTTTTCTTTTGCTGCTTTTTCTGCCTGCAAATCTCTTTGTTTTGATCATTTCATGGCTACCTGTTACATTTAATTCAAGTTTCTCCTCAAATTTAACTTCTCTGGTTGGCTTATCTAAAATGCAGTTTCTTCTTTTGGCAAACCTGTGCTTTGTATTCCCCTTATGTGCTTAATTATTTTTTCATAGCACTTATAATTATCTGATATTGTGTTATACGTTTATTAGTTTATCACCTCTCTCCCATACTAAGACATAGTTTTATGAGAGCAAGGACTTTGATGTTTTCATTGTTATGTCGCTTTTACTGATACCTGTTCATGGTAGGTGCTCAATAAATATTTGTTGAATCAGTATCTCTCTATTGTTGTCACCACCCTTGAATTGTCAAGTTCAGTGAGAATATAAAGAAAAGGCATGTGTGTGTGTATGTATACATGTGAGCTTCTGTCTGTGATACCCCATAACCATATACTGAAAAGACCTGAAATTATACCCCAATATCATTGGGCATACCTTTTACCCATACATTGGTTTCTAAATTCCTTTCTCCACTTAAAAGACCAGAAATTCTTTTTGTTTAAATTTTTAAAAAAGATTTTATTTATTTATTTGACAGACAGAGATCACAAGTAGGCAGAGAGGCAGGCAGAGAGAGAGGGAGGAAGCAGGCTCCCTGCAGGGAGCCCCCTGCGGGGCTCAATCCCAGGACCCTGAGATCATGACCTGAGCCAAAGGCAGAGGCTTTAACCCACTGAGCCACCCAGGCGCCCCACGACCAGAAATTCTTAAAGAAATGGCTGAATCCTAATCTGGAGAAGAAAAAGTATAATATGAACTTGGAATATCTTGATATACCAGAAAGCAAGAAGTGCTCCAAGACTAACATGAATGTTTCAAAAAACACAGGGGCCATGTTGAAGTGAGTTCCATTGGCCAAATATGAAGAAATTAGAGCATCAAAAAGAAGAAACGCATGTTCAAAGTGTCAAGAGGGATTGAGAGACAGAGAATACTTTTGTAGCAGACTTTTTTGCATCAGAGTTTAATCAAATCTCAGGCAGTTTGTTTGATTATTCATTAAAATAAGCAAATATATTAAAAAGTAGAAAATATTTTCTGAACAAGAGCTTGATAATACAACTGTAGGACTTTGTGGAGAGGATCCTTTCTTCACTGTTCAGCCGAACATTTCAGACTTGGGGATAAGCAGAGTGGTTGGCATTATGCAAATTAGTAACTCTGGTGGGAAAACAGTGCCAGTGGTGAAGCAGCAAATCGGCCAGTTACAGAGAACTGCCATGGGCTTCAAAAAGGTGAAATTTTCTCTGGGAGCCAGTCAGTGGTAGGGTGAGGGTTGAGGGCTTAGGTCCATGGTTTTACCACTCACTACCATTACTAAAACCCATGTCCACCTTCACTCAACACTGCCCAGTTGACAATGCTGAATCCATGGAATTTCCAAATCACATTTTGTGATGGTGTGCCATTAACATATAAGAATGGTATTATGGAGGGCACACATTGCATGGAGCACTGGGTGTGTTGTAAAACTATGCATTCTGTTACGCTGAAAAGAAATGAAATTTAAAAAAAAATTAAAAAGAAAAGAATGGTACATATTTGCCTAGCACCTTGGGGTAAAATGCATTTCCTCAGGTGTGCTACCCTTCAAATTACAAGGAGAGAAGGGTAAGCTCAAGCTGGTGGTTAAGGGACCATGAGTTGCAGCTCCAGGCAACAATGGGTTCCCATTGTGTGCCAGCATTACCTGGGTGAATGTAAAGTGATGATAATTTGCTCCTTTCTTCCTTCTCTGTAATTCAAGGAACACACTCCTAGAGCCAGACAAATGCATAATGCATCTTCTTAAAATGAGCCACCAAAAATAAGTCAGTGAGTAACCAAACAAAGAAAGTAAAGATTATTAAGAATTCTCTTTCTTTTTTTTTTTCTTTTCTACTCAAGTGCAATTTTTAAAAAGGGGGGAAAATAAAAATTGGCAGCATTCCCACTGCAATTAAAAATTGTTATTTTAATGTCATGGAACAATATTTAGAACTAGTTACAGGATGAAGGAACAGACAGAACTGAATACCCACACACATTTATAAGGTAATCTAAACCCCACAGGAATGTTTTAAAAGGCATTTAGGGGGGCAAAGCTCTAAATTGCTCTGATGTGTACTTCCCATGTATCAAAATCATAATGAAATGGAATTCTCAGAGTACAGGTTGATCTCATCATTGACTACTTTGGTAAACAGAATCCTTTTTTGTTTCTCTCATTTCTATTTCATCTTTTCATTTCCTTTATATAGTGTGGGAATCATTGTAAAAAACATTAGTGTGCTTAGAGTAAGTATGATCTAGTGATCATGAATGGATTCGGTGACAGTTCAGGATCTTGTAATGCCCAGGGTTACCACGGCTCCTCTTCTCTCTGTGCAGTAATTATGGATGAGTGTGTAACTGTGGAAGGTGAAGGGCATAAAACCAAATGACTGTTAAACTCAGGACAAGTCATGGGCATCCGTTGCTCACATGGACTGTTTTTCTTGGCATTTATCTGTTTCTGCAGGTAAGCCAGATAACAAAATCATTTTTGCTGAAGCACTGCTTTCTATTCTGGTGGGTGTTTACTTACTGGCCCGGTTCATCCTCCCTTGTCCCCGGGGCACTGTAATATCAACCTTTCACAAACATCTTCGCAACCCCATGTATTTCTCCTTATTTATCCTTCACACTGTGAGAGACTCAGCCAAACGTACAGGAAGGACGTACACCTCAGTCTGAATTCCTGGTTTCAGAAACAATTTGCTCTACTTGGAAATCAATTCAATTGGATTGCAGGAAAAATTCTTATTTAATCCTGTTTGTTCTGGAATATGTCAAATCATACCAGAAAAATTAATAAATTGTTTACCGAGCTCCTTTTTGCTATGGGTTATTGATAAAGCGTCCTTAGTATTCCTGAGTCATGGTGAAGATTTACAAATGAAGCCACAATTCTGTTGTGCTTTAGGTGCAAAGTCCTTTTTAGAGAAGGCTGCACTGTCTGGATGTTTCCAAGGATGGTAATCACCATGGCAAGCAGGGGCCAGAGGGCTCCGAATCTGCTGACAGCTGCTCCGTGATGATAAGATTTGGTTTTGCTCTTCAGTTTGATGAGGATGTCAGAAAGACTTCTAGCAGTAATGTTATCATTGGTTCTGCTACCACTGATTAGACCCACATGGGTCTAATCTAGAGAGAGAACTTCTTGCTCTTCAGTGATCTCCCTTACAGCAGGGGTTACTGTCAGGTACTAGTGCTAGATTGTCTATCCAGGAACAGGATTTTGTTGTTTGTGTTTTTCAAAAAAAATCATTGCCAAGGCCTGTGTCAAGCAGCTTTTCTCCTATGTTTCCTAAGAGTTTCATGGATTCAGTCTTACATTTTAAGTCTTTAATCTATTTTGAATTAATTTTGTAAGTGATGTGAGACAGGGGGTTCTTTTGAGTGTGAATGTCTAATTTTCCCAGTGCCATTTATTAAAGATTGTCTTTTCTCCATTGAGTATTCTGGGCTCCCTTGTCAAATATCAGTGGACCATACATGCATGGGTTTACTTCCGGGCTCTTGATTTTATTCCATTGATCTATGTATCTGCTTTTATGCCAATACCATACTGTTTTGAATACCATCATTTTTTAAAAATACATATATATTTATTTGTAAATTAGATATTGTAGATAGGGGTAACAGATACCAATTTAGACTTAGATTTCCAGATATATAAATAGGGAATGCAGTAGTAATCATGAATATATGTTAAATGACAGATGTATTTTCTTTACCTCACAGGGAAGAAATAGCTTTACATGCTCTTATTCTCTTTTTATATCATATGCAATGAAGTTTTTAATGGCTAAGTCATAAGAAAGGGCATAGGTGCTTTCTACAGACCAGACCTTTCTTTTTTAAAAAATTATTTTTATTAACATATAATGTATTATTTGTCCCAGGGGTTCAGGTCTGTGAATGGTCTGGCTTCCACACTTCACAGCACTCACCATAGCTCATACCCTCCCCAATGTCCATAATGCAACCACCCTCTCCATACCGCCCCCCCCCCCGGCAACCCTCAGTTTGTTTTGTGAGATTGAGTCTCTTATGGTTTTTCTCCCTCCCAATCCCACCTTGTTTCATTTTTTCCTTCCCAACCCCCCAAACCCCCCACTCTGCCTTTCAAATTATTCATATCAGGGATATCATATGATAATTGTCTTTCTCTGATTGACTTATTTCGCACAGCATAATACCCTCTACTTCCATCCATGTTGTTGCAAATGGCAAGATTTCATTTCTTTTGGTGACTGCACAGTATTCCATTGTATATGTATACCACATCTTCTTTATCTGTTCATCTATTGATGGACATCTAGGTTTTTTCCATAGTTTGGCTGTTGTGGACATTGCTGCTATAAACATTCGGGTGCACGTGCCCCTTCGGATCTACATTTGTATCTTTAGGGTAAATACCCAGTAGTGCAATTGCTGGGTCATAGGGTAGTTCTATTTTCAACTTTCCGAGGAATCTCCATGCTGTTTTCCAGAGTGGTTGCACCATCTTGCATTCCTACCAACAGTGTAGGAGGGTTCCCCTTTCTCCACATCCTTGCCAGCATCTGTAATTTCCTGACTTGTTCATTTTAGCCATTCTGACTGGTGTGAGGTGGTATCTCATTGTGGTTTTGATTTGTATTTTCCTGATGCCGAGTGATGTGGAGCACTTTTTCATGTGTCTGTTGGCCATCTGGATGTCTTCTTTGCAGAAATGTCGGTTCATGTCCTCTGCCCATTTCTTTTTTTTTTTTTTTTTAGATTTTATTTATTTATTTGACACACAGAGATCACAAATAGGCAGAGAGGCAGGCAGAGAGAGAGGGGGAAGCAGGCTCCCTGCTGAGCAGAGAGCCTGATGCGGGGCTCCATCTCAGGACCCTGAGTTCATGACCTGAGCCGAAGGCAGAGGCTTTAACCACTGAGCCACCCAGGCACCCCGCTCTGCCCATTTCTCGATTGGATTATTTGTTCTTTGGGTGTTGAGTTTGATAAGTTCTTTATAGATTTTGGATACTAGCCCTTTATCTGATATGTCATTTGTGAATATCTTCTCCCATTCTGTCAGTTGTCTTTTGGTTTTGTTGACTATTTCCTTTGCTGTGCAAAGCTTTTGATCTTGATGAAATCCCAATAGTTCATTTTTGCCCTTGCTTTTCTTGTCTTTGGTAATGCTTCTAGGAAGAAGTTGCTGCGGCTGATTACCATAGTTTTTTTTAATACAGTGAGAAATCAGGAAGTGTGATGCGTCCCACTTTGTTCTTCTTTATAAGGATTACTTTGGCTAATCAGGGTCTTACATAGTTCTAAATGAATTTTATAATTTTTTAAAAATTTCTGTAAAATATGCCATTGGAATCTTGATAGGGGTTGCATTAAATCTGTAGATGGCTTTGGGTAGTATGAGTATTTGGATGGTATTAATTCTTCCAACCCATGAAGGTCTAATATCTTTCTATTTATTTGTGTTCTTCTTCAATTTCTTTTGTCAGCATCTTACAGTTTTCAATGTAGAGATCTTCCACGTCCTAGGTTAGACTTACTTTTAAGTAGTTTCTTGTTATTGATACTAATATAATAAGATAGTTTTCTTTTTTAGTTAATTTGCTCTTGGTGTATAGAAACACAACTAATTTTTATGTGTTAATCTGATGATACTAATTTATGTGTTAATTTGATCCTGCGGCTTTACTTACTTAATTGATCAAATATAACACAGCTTTTGGCGGATTCTTTAGGATTTATCTTTTCTATTTTTTCCTATTCCCTGTTTTTTAAAAATATATATTTCTGCTCTAATCATGAATATTACATTCCTTCTGTTAACTTTGGGGTTGCTCTATTCTTCCTTTTCATAGTTCCTTGAGATGTAAAGAAAGTTTATTTATTTGAGATCTTTTTGTTTCTTAATGTTGGTGTTTATCATTATAAACTTCCCCTTGGAACTGCTTTTGCTGCTTCTCTTTAGTTTTACTGTGTTGTGTTTCCCTTTTGTTTGTCTCAAGATACATTTTGATTTCCTTTTGATTTTTTTATTGATCCATTGGTTGTTCAGGAATTCATTGTTTGATTTTCATATATTGTGAATTTTCTAGTTCTCCTTCTATTGTTGATTTCTAGTTTCAGACCATTGTGGTCAGAAAAGACACCTAATGCAAATTTAGTCTTCTAAAATTTGCTATGACTAATTTTGTGGCCTATCATGTACTTTTTATCCTGAAGAGTGTTCCATAAGTGCTTGAGATGAATGTGTATATTGCTGTTGTAGGATAGATCATTTTTTATATGTCTATAAGGTCCATTTGGTCTATAGCTTTGTTCAAATCTACTGCTTCCTTATTGATTCTCTGTTCAGATGATTGTCCTTTGTTGACAGTGGGTTACAGTTATTATTGCACTGCTGTTTATTTCTTCTCTTAGTTCTATTGGTATCTTCTTCATATATTTATGTGCTATAATATGCTGGGTACATATATAGTCACAATTTTTGTATCTTTTTTTTAAAAAAGATTTTATTTTTTATTTGAGAGAGAGAGATTGAGTGGTGGGGAAGGGCAGAGGGGGAGAGAAGCAGACTCCCTGATGAGCAGGAAGCCCAATGCAGGGCTTGATCCCAGGACCTGGAGATCATGACCTGAACTGAAGGCAGATGATTAACTATCTAAGCCACCCATGTGCTCCTAATTGTTGTTATCTTCTTGATGGATTGAACATTTTATCTTTATATAATGGCTTTATTTATTTATCTTTTTTACCATTTTTAGCTTAAAGCCTATTTTGTCTGGAAAAAATATAGCTATCCTTCTCCCTTTTGGTTACCATTTGCTTAAAATCTATTTTCTCTCCCTTTACTTTCAGTGTATGTGTGCCTATGAAGCTACAGTGATTCTCTTATAGGCAGCATATCATTGGATCTTGATTTCTATTCATTCAGCCATTCTATGTGTTGTAATTGGAGGTAGTAATCCATTTATTTATTTATTTTTTTAAAGATTGCATTTATCTACTTGACAGAGAGAGATCACAAGTAGACAGAGAGGTAGGCAGAGAGAGAGGAGGAAGCAGACTCCCTGCTGAGCAGAGAGCCCGATGAGGGACTCGATCCCAGGACCATGAGATCATGACCTGAGCCGAAGGCAGCGGCCTAACCCACTGAGCCACCCCGGCGCCCAATCCATTTATGTTTAAAGTAAATGTTGATAGATAAGCTATTACTATTTTGCTAATTGTATTCTTAGTGATTTGTAGATGCTCTATTCCTTGCTTCTTATCTTGCTCTCCTCTTGTGATTTGATTACTTTTTGTAGTGGAATGCTTTTTCCTTTGTGTTTACATAACATATCTTTTATTTATAACATCTTATTTTAAGTTGATAACATAACTTTGATAGCATTCAAAAACTTTATACTTTTAGTTCTTATCCCCTCAAATTTTTGATTATTGATGTTACATGTTTTAATTTATCCATTTTTTATATTGTGTATTCAAAATATTATCTTTATGATTATTTTTAATATGTTTATGTTTTAACTTCTAAACTAGAATTATAAATAAATTAGACATCATCAATACAATATTAGAGAATTTGACTTTGACTATATATTTATGACTACCAGCAAGATTTATACTATGTTCATATATTTTTACTAAATTAAGTACCTTCCTTTTATGTACACTTGAAGAACTCCCTTCAACATTTCTTGTAAGGCAAGTCTAGTGGTTTTAAACTCCTTCAGCTTTTGTTTGCTCATGAAACTCTTTAGCTCTCCCTAATTTATAAAAGACAGTTTTTTGGGTATAGTATTCTTGGTTGACAGTTTTTTTTCTTTTAGTATTTTGAATATATCATCCCATTCTCTCTTGGCCTACAAAGTTTCTGTTGAAATATCTGCCTGTAGACATATAAGTGTTCCCTTGTATGTGATGTACTGTTTTCCTTTTGTGGCTTAGCTCTGTAGCCAGGCTGAGCTACTGGGCTACAACTGCCAGGTGCTCTGGACAGGTTTTCTGTTTGGGCATGGCTGAGGACTGCAGTAAGCAGCAGATGGTGCTTTAAATTAACTTCCCTGGCCCAGAAAGTGCAGCAAAATAGGCTGTAAAGCCAGCAAGACTCAGTGTTTGGGGTCCCAAATCAGAGAGAAGTATATACTGAGGTCCCTGGCCAGATGGAACCACTGGTTTAGCTCTTCAGTTAAGTAGAACAATTGGCTGGGATTTCTACTTGAATGTTATTGCAAGGATGAACTTTATCTGACAAGATCCCAGTGCCAGTTGCTGTAAAGTCTGCTCTCCTCCAATCTGGTCTGATCTTCACTGGTCAAGGCCTGTGGATTTCCCAGCAATCCCTGTGGGGTGAGACCTGAATGGGCCTCCTGGGAAGTAACCCACAATGCTGGGAGAGATGGATGTCCACCTTGCCCTCTCTTTTTCCTACTGGAGAAACATTAGGCCCAGGGGTCTCTTCTGATGGGTGTTCTGATGGGATGAATAAAGAGGGCATAGTGCAGCTGTTCCTCTTAACCTTCTCATGTGGTCCTTCTCAGTGTCTGTGACATGGCAGTACTTCAGCCTTATCCCCTGATTCTAGATTTCCAGGGTGTGCCCTTGTCTATGGAAATTTGCCAACTGGTTTTGTGAGGGGGACTGAAGTCAGGAATGACTTATGTTGCTGCCTTGATGGTATTACTCTTGACAATGTTTTCTCCTGGGGTGCCTGGGTGGCTCAGTTGTTAAGCATCTACCTTTAGCTCAGGTCATGATCCCAGGGTCCCGGGATTGAGCCCCAGCTTAGGCTCCCTGCTTGGTGGGGAGCCTGCTCCTGACTCTCCCTCTGCCCCTGCTTGTGTTCCCTCTCTTGCTTTGTCTCTCTATGTCATATACAAAAATAAAATCTTTAAAAACAAAAAAACCACAATGTTTTCTCATGAAAATGCTTAGTTTAAATTTGATTTTGCCTAACACTTATGAAGTTAATCTGAAAAATAACCAGGCAAGGTAGAGAGGACATGGAGTTTGGAGTTGGACAGAACTTCTGAGTGATCTCTACCAGGGAATGGCAAGGATTGAATGAAATGACTTACCAATATGAGCTTGTCAGAACAGAAGCAGCAGGGGGGGAAGGGACTTTGAGTTATCTCTGGACCTTGGTACCTAGAATAGTTCTTTGCATAGAATAGGAAATCAGAAAATGCTTCTTTTTCACTTATTATGTGCCATCCACTGTGCATAGGTATGTATGCATGTATGTATGTATGTATGTATGTATTTACCTGTCCTAATTGAAACGAGTCATCTCTGTTTTATCTGAAAGGGTTTAGTGGATAAATTGATGATTTACAAGCCAAAGGAATAAAACTAACCCATTTATTCTGTACTGTAATAACCACTGACTTGGTATTTTTGTATGAATAGCCATACCAAAACAGGTATTTATTGTTTTTTTTATTTCATTTCATTTTATTTATTAGTTAAAAGTTTCAAAAAAAAAAAGAAGCTAGTGAATTTTCTTTATCATTGGCTATTAGATATAACACAAAACACAGCAAATTGCTGCTTTACCATAGCAACACAAACACCCCTGAATTTCCCTTAGACCATGTCAAACTTCAGTGACTTACCAAGTAATAAGAAGATTCAGTACAACCATCTTCTCATATTCTTTTGGGAACAACAAGTGGTCTGGATGTGCCCTGATGCATACATACAGAACTAATTGACAATTTAACCATGAGTGATCAGGCCTTAGAGAAATAAGTCACTCAACCAGAGGCACAGAAAATTGATGAATAAGGTATTACATTAAATTTCATAATTAGAAAAGTCACTGGCAAGTGGAAAAAAATGCTCTTGCTTTCAGATTGCCTCAGTCCCATCCAAGGGGCACAGCAGGGGTACCAAAATACTTGGGGTGCTAGGTCAGGGGCTCTGAACAATGCTAATAACACCCTGAGAATTTCCCTCCATTTGCCTTTTGAATTCTAGGTTTCTGCCATGGTACTCTTTCTATACTTCCAAAATCATCAAAGAGAAGTTCAGTGAG
The DNA here is from genome assembly GCA_004024625.1 of Mellivora capensis. Classification (NCBI taxonomy): domain Eukaryota; kingdom Metazoa; phylum Chordata; class Mammalia; order Carnivora; family Mustelidae; genus Mellivora; species Mellivora capensis. The sequence goes on from PISX010018916.1 coordinate 20,870, forward strand.
TTGTGTCACAACCTATTCTATATTTGTTACATTTATTCCCTTTTCCAGAAGTCGGAAAGATAATTTAGCTTGGGAGTTTTTAAAGTTTTTGTTCCTGGGGCCTCTCCCGGAATCTTTGATGAAGCTGTCATCCCAAGGGAGCACACAGCTGGTGCCTTCCCACATTGCACTGGTGCCTGCTTGCTGAGCGTTCCCGGATGCCTGATGCTCACCTGGGGACCCCTCAGCAAGTCTCAGTTCTTTCAGTACACTGTGACAAAATATAATTTATCATTGGTAAAAAATCCATTAAAATAAATCACTAGCATACAAAAGCTTTAATAATTTACTTCATCAGTTTAAGTTGAGATTCACTCTTTTCTTAGAATGAATAAGGCCAATGAGAAATACTTAAATGGTAATGCTTCATTTTTAATATTGACAATTTATAATTGATAAGATAGCTGTTCATGTTGTTAGTGTATGAGTAAAAACAATGTAGCTGAATATAATATTTCTGTTTTTCTTTTAAAGTCTTGCTCTAGTTTGCTTGCTCTAATGCTAGAAACACTCAGGAAATAGTCAGAATTTAGCTTTGGTTAATTCCTTGCACATAATACAGTGAACCACCATTTAATGAGAGTTTACCTGTGATTTAAGTTCCCATGCCTTATTTCACATTATCCTTATGATAGCTGGGAACCATACACGTAAGCTGCACTGAGCAGTTTACTGAGATTCTTGTTGGTTTCGTGGGCATGTACTCCTCATGCCAAGCTGACTCCTAGCTCATACGTGGTGCCTGATACATTTTTGCTGAGTAACGAACCATCCCCATGAAAACAAGGCTTAGAGAGTTTAAACCATTAAAAGCCCATCAAAGAGTAAGTGTTAAAACTAAGTCCAAATCCAGATACAAGTCCTTAACTAACTAGGCTAAGTCCTTAAGTCCTAAGTCCTAACTTCCTCCTGCTAACCAGAAAAGCAGAACAATGACCTCACCTTTTGCCTCTGTAGTGCTTTCATTCCCTGGGTCTTTTCAGGCTTTTGGCCACCAAGGCAATTAGGTCAGCCATGGTCAGCTGAGGTTACGAGGAAGGAGGTGGGGAGGTAAGCAATAGTTAACAGTTGGGGTAGCGCACACATGAGGAAGCAAGTGGGGGAAGGTGACTACAGCTTCATGAGAAAGTAAAGATCTGACATAACAACACAGAGAATGGCAGATAATAAACAATAAAACTCTCACTTGCTTTCTCTGGCCCTTAAGTCTTAGCATTCCCCAGTCTTTTGACTCTCCCTGTATGACTACACCCATTTCCCTGGCTTCCAATCCCTCTTACAAGCTAACGACTCATAGATCCATGTCCCCAGGTCTCGCCCTAGGAGCACAGACTTATATTTCTAACCTAGAAATATTTATTTGAAAGATCTGTAGTCATGGCAGCTCATCCTGTCCCCTGTCAAATTTATTATATCAGGTCTTTTCACACCTTGTCCCCAAGCTTATTCCCATTGTACACTCACTAATTTGACTTGTGTCAACCACATCCATCCAAGCTTCCAAGATAAAGCTTCACGGTCATCCCTTATCAATCCTCCACTCATCCCAACAGTTGCCAAATTCTGATTATGTCACCTTCTAAAATTGACCCCACCGCTGTATCTATAAGGCCACTGAGTAATTCAGGCTGACTGCATCTCCTACAGATCCAAAGCATGCTCCTAAGGGCATATCTGTCACTAAAACCCCCTGTCCTTGAGCAAACTCCATTTACCATCTGCCTAAAACCATCTGACCATGTTACAACAGCCAGAATGACCTCTCTGGGATCTGTGTTTCCTGAAGGACAGGAGTTCTTCAGTTCCTAGTGTCACCTTAAGAAGTCTTCACAAAGGTCCCAGTACATCCCACCAAGCTTAAAGCCTACACACCCAGGTGCCATTGACCCTGGGATTGTTCTGGACTGTGGATGTCAAATGCTCTGGTGTCCTTTTGAGCCTTTGCCATTCTTTCTGAGAGATTCTACTCAAATATCATCTCCTCAGTGAAGCTTTTGTCCTACACTTTTATGTAGACATAAGTGTTCTTTTCATTGTTTCCCAAAAGTCCTTCTAACACATTTTTAAATTATTAATGGTATTAGAACTATATATGAGTCAACTTTTTTAAACTTCTTTTCTTTCTCCTGGTGATATTCCTTGGTGTGCTTAAGCATTTTGTTTTGAATGTTGGACATTTTATAAGTTTTTTAGTTGCAAAGGGTCTGATGATATTTTTTTGGTCCAGAGGGAATCCGTTCTTTTATCTGGAAAGCAGGTAGATGAGGGATAGATGATCTTATTCTAAATAGGAACTAATCTGATTGGAACTAGGTTATAGCTTTGTGAAGACACATCTACCTCTAATTTATCTGTGCCCTGTTTAGAGATTTCATTTGTGTTCCTGACATGTCTACTTGGACCTCTTTTCTTTGCTGGGATCCTCCTACTCCGCTGAAATAGGAAAAAAAAACTTCATTCTACTCATCAGCCTATTTTTAAAATCCTCTTGCTCTTTGCAATTCCAGATTTTAGCACATGTCTCAAGGAACATGAACTAAGTGCATGGTCACTTCCCACTACCTCCTTAATCACTTGGGTTTGGATCCCAAGTTTTGCTTGGCTTGGCTTTGCTTGGCTCAAATTTTCAAATCTCAAATTTGCAACTCTCCTGCATCATGAATTTACCAGAATTTCTACTGGTTTCTTTTCCTCCTAGTAGAGGCCATGTGCCCAACCCTTAGCTGCATGCTTAGCCTCCCAACTCCTACTAAGAATTAGAAACCCCCCCAAAGAAGGCAAGAGCAGCTTCAGAACTTCAGCTCACCTTTCTGAGAGATCCCCCTCTCACAGGCACTTGGCTACTTAACCCCTTGATCATTTCAGTTAGTCATCAATACTTACAATTTTTTTTTTCTTCTTTCTTTTTTGGTATTTTATCCAACTTTTCTTAGTTGTTCTTTGTGGAAGTGCTGGTCTCCTGCAACTGCCTTATCATGGCCAGAAATGTAATCTGAAATCAATTGTTTTAAAGCTATAATATTTCAAATCAGAAGGCACTATTTTTTGTAAATTACTTTTGAAAGAATCTACCACTTCATTTTATAGACTGAAGTTCTCTCTTCATAAATCCATAATGGGGAACTGCTAAGAAACGAGACGAATGGTCACAACTATGTAGTTCTTTATGCTGTATTATATTTTATATTATCTGGAAGTCTTTTGTGATTTCACACCATGTTAAATTTCCCATAAGGCACAGAAAGAAGCTAAGCAAATAAGACTACTGAAGCTCAGTTTGTATACTTGACTCTGTATATCACAAGGCCATAAGTACAGTCATGCCTAGCCAAATTTTATAGCAGGCACACATACTTTTATATTAGCATTGGAAATAAAATTCAAACAGTATAAAATTGTGGTATGGGTATAATTATTGGGAATTCAATGTTAAAATGCATTAGTCATGATGAAACAAGAGTCTAATTATTCAATTTTAAAGCAGTGTTCATTATACTACCTTAAGGAAACAATACCTGGTTTTCTGGGATAAAATTCAGAAGACCTGGATATCTGACCTCATTATTTGGCTCTAAGTGAGTAGAATTTTCTCTAGGTCCATTTTCTCCTGTGTAAAGTAGGCTATTATTATTTATATGACTCTCGTTATATGGTTGTTTAGAGAAGAAAATTAAGTCATATATATAAAAGTGCTGTGAAAAGTTAAATGCATCTATAATTACATGTTATCATTAGTTTTTAAAAGTTTTGAGGAATTAGAAATACTTGAATAGATAAATTCAAACAAACTCACACCTGGACATCTGACTCAGGAAATGGCTTTTCAGAAAAAAATAGGCTGGGACACAAAGCAAAATGAGGTTCCCAGAGTTCGGTCTTTAAGTAGTGTAGGCAACCACATACCTATTCTGATTTTGGAATAGCCAGATCATTTCTGCTCTCAACTATGGTCCTCTTCCCTCTCTTCTCACTCCCATCTTCCCCCAATACAAGCATTCAGTCACATGTGCACACACCTGCACACATATGCACACACACATACACTCAAATTATCATTTGCCCTACTCTAAGACTGGGGCCAACCTCAGGTGTGTGGAAGTCAGAAGGGGACAAAAACACTTGGATAGGACTGTTTTAGCCCTGTTTGCAAGGTCGTGAAGAAATAAATACCAGCCACTCTTTACTGGATGTTTCCTTTGGGCCAGGTTCTCTGTTGAGAGACAGACATCACTTCACTTAATCTCCATAGTACTTCATGATCTTTCTTCTATGCCACAGGTTATGGGATGAATCACGTCCCCCTAAAATTCACATGTTCAAGCCCTCACCCCCAGAATCTTAGAATGTGACTGTATTTGGAGACAGGATCTTTAAAGCGGTCATTAAATTAAAATGAGGTCATGAAGCTCGGCCCTGATCCAATATGACCGTGTTCTTATAAGAAGAGACGATCAGGACATAGACACACACAGAAGGAAGTCCATGCAAAGACAGTGGGCAGCAGTGGTCTTCTACAAGCCGAGCAGAGAGGCCTAAGAAGACACCAACTCCACTGACACCTTGATCTTGGACTTTGAGCCTCCAGAACTGTGAGGAAATAAATTTCTGTCATTTAACGCCCCCAGTCTGTGGTATTTTGTTAGGGTAGTCCTTGCAAATAAATATACCATAGTGTCGAGCAGAGTATGTGGTTCAATTCGGAGCAGGAGAAAGGGACACTTGCCATGTATCTTTTAAACTCCTTTCTGGTACTAAATATAAATAGTGGGAAATAGTTCTTCATTTTATTATCAATTTTGAATACTTCTATTTAAGTTTCATAACCAGAAGTAACTATTTTTTTTTAAGTCCCACTATCTTAGTGCATGCTTTGTAAACTAATTTGGGTTTTAATGATCATCCTCCCCCCCCTTTTATTTGGTCCTCTAACTTTGAAATCAATGGAGAAAGTTCACAGGGGAATCTTCTCAGTCCTCTAATCATCACTATGAAAACTGAGCTAGAATTTAAGACTTGTTTTATTTTGATCTACTTAGTTTTCCCCAGGAAATTCAACAGCAGTCAGAGTGTTGGAAAATGACAATATTGAGTAACCATTCATTGTGTCAAGCCTTAAAATATGACTTTATTTTTAAAGAAAATACATTTTTAGAACAGTTTCAGATTTACAGAGAAATCATGAAAATAGCACAGAAAGCTTTCATATACCCCACACCCACTTTCCCTTCTTAAATTTTACATCATGATAGACATTTGTTACAATGAATAAATTGATAATCATACATTATTATTAACCGAAATCCATGCTTTTGTTTTTAAATATTATAGTTTTTCTCTGAGGTCCTTTTCCTGTTCTAGGATCACATCCATGATTCATTTATTCATCACGTCTCTTTAGGCTGTAACAGTTGCTCAGACTCTCCTTGTTTTCAACGACTTGACAGGAGTGTTGGTCAGGTGTTTGGTAAAATATCCTTCCATTGGAATTTGATGTTTTTCTCATGATTAGACTGGGATTGGGAGTCTTGGGTAGGAAGAGCACAGGCATAGACTGTCATTTTCATCATATCATCTCAAGAGTACATGCTATCAATATGACTTATCACAGTTGATAAGTCTTATCAACTTATCTTATCACAGTTAATAAGACTTATCACCTGGCTGAGGTGTGTCTCTCAGGTTTCTCCACTGTAGAGTTACTGCTATCTCCCCACTTCCCTTATCATCCTCTTTGGCAGAAAGTCACTATGTGCAGTCTACCCTTAAGGGGTATTACTCTTTTTCTTCTTGGTTTTATGCATGTCCTTACTTTCTGCCACCACAAGATGCTCCAGGATCTTCTTGGGTATTTTCTGCTCCAGTTCTAAAACCTACCATTGCTCCAAATGAGCCCTGGCTCCTTTTATTGGAAAATAGTACTAGGAGCCAAAATTTGGGCTTTATCTATGCTGCTATGATTGGGAACTCATTGCTTCTAAGCTGTCTCAATTGTCAGAGGAAAGAAATAGGCTTGTGTAAACTAATGCCTATGTGTGCACATACTTATAGCTATTTCTTAGGTAACCATCTGTATCTCTATTAAGCTAAACATGAGTTCATAAAGTTGTCTTCAGCTCCAATCCACTACCACATGGATCATTCTAAATTCCTCTCCTTGCTACCCATAAATAACATCAGCCATCAATTTACATAATTGTTCAATTCCAGAATTGTTCAATTCCTGTGTCTGTGGGGAAAACTTTACCATCTGGAGGACAGAGCTTATGTACAGATCCTTTGGCCTTTGGTCTTACACATTCTGCCCTCTCCAAAGCTACTCAGGTCAGCACCTCTCCTCCATTCCCTTCAGTGAGGTTGTCACATTTTAGTAACTCAGACCATTTTATCACAGTCTGCATTCCTTCCTGGCACCCTATAATTTCATTTCCATCTTCACAGTAAATCTCTGAAGTAGGAATTTTAATTATCCTCATTTTGCAGATGAGGAAATTGGAGCACAGAAACCTGTTCAGGGTTTCACAGCTAGTAATTAGCCTGGAGGTTAAACTTCGGGTCAGATTTGTATTTCTAATTTGAAGATTAATATTCTCCTGAAAAAGGTAAGCACATCACTTCTGTTAAAAAGCAAACCCAAATGCATGCGAGTTAATGAAGGGAGGGCTGGAGATGAAGATAGAGTGTTGTGGGTGGAGGGTCATTCGTGTCATGGCTCAGAGCTCAGCCCCTCGTACACAACTGAATGCTGGAAGAAATTATTGCAGGAGGGCACATGGCTTCCCAATATTTCTATATCAAGTGACGATCTGAGATGGGATCTTTCTCTCATGTGTGAGGGTTCCCTAGAGAAACAGAACTAAGAGGATATACATACGGACACATACCATGAGATTTGTTCATTATGTCTAACGGATTGGCGCACACACCTGTGGTGTCTGGAAAGTCCAAGACCTGTGTGTGTACTGACAGAGTACAGACTCAGGAGAGCTGAGGGTGCAGAGGAAGCCCAAAGGCAGTCTGGTCGAGAATTCCATCTTGGTCAGGGAAGCAGGTTTTTTGTTCTATTCAGGTCTTCAACCGATTGAATGAGACCCACTCACATTATGGAAGGCAATCTGCCTTACCCAAAGTTCACCAACTTAAATGTTAATCTAATCCATAAACACTCTCCAAGTTGACACCTAAAATTAACTATCATACTTGAGATGGCTGCGCAAAGCCTGTACTTTCTCTTAAATTTGGGGAAAAATGAGGAAAAGGAATGCTTTTTATGAATTATGAGCATATAGGTCCCATAGCATTAGTGTACCTTTAATCACAGCTACTTTGGAGGACCTCACAAAGGTCTGGGCCAGTTCTGCTAGAATTAGATGCATATGTGAAGGAAGAAAGCACTTTGCAAAAAAGGAAAAAAAAAAGAGCAACTTTCTTGTCATGCCTAAGCAGCTGTGGCTTCTATTCTTAGCAGACAAGGGGATAATTTACTAAACAAAATATACTGAGGCATCAAAGCATCCACGCCTGACAAGGTGAAGCATTATTGTGATGACAACTTTACTGCTTTTTATCCCTCACCCTGAGATGAGTTTCCCAGGGACGAGAGGTGGTGCTTTCCGCTCACCAGCTGCCCTGTGATAGCTCTATCATGCCAGTAATAATTGAGAGTTACTGTAAGACCATGGATGACATAATCTGAATATGACTTACTCGTTTTGGGGACTGGTGCAGATATTATTCCAATTTCCCCAAGATCTGGGGTAAGGCTGACAACCCACCTTGCCCAGAGGCCCTGTGAGCCCCAGTGGGTTAAGATCATGGTTTCTGAATGATGTTGTCGGAGATAGCTATGACCAAATCACTTTCCTGGCTCCTGGATGGAGCCAGAAACAGGCTGAGCAAAAAGTATGAGTGTTGCAATTTAGAATCTCCAGGGCATTTTTTTCCCTACTGCTTGGAGAGCAGCACAGCTTGGAATTGACAATGTACTTTATTTTTGTTTTTATTTTATAGTAATAAAATTTCCAAACATTAATCAAAGTAGAGGATAATGTAAGGAGCATAGCCATCACCCACTTCAATAATTTGTTTTGCCATCCCCATTTCATTTAGAACCCTCTCCTGGACTCTGTCTTCTCTACCTACCCCCACTCCCTGAAGTGTTTTTTAAAGCAGATCTCAGACATTATATCACTTTATTTATAAATACTGCAGTCTGCTGCTTTAACAGATGATATTTTAAGACAGAACCATAATGACATTTTCACACTCAACAAAACTTAAAATAATTCCTTATTATTATTGTATATCTAGTCTCTGTACAAACCTCCAATTTTCTGAAAAATGTCTTTTTTGAGAGTTGCCTGCTTGAATTTGAGCCCCAAAGGTTTCTACATGGCATTGGTTGCCATGTTTCTTGTACATTTTTTTCTTTTTGTATCAGTTGCTTTTCCATCTTTCTATTCCCCAGGCTGCATAGTCACTGATGGGAAGCAGATGATTTAAACAAAGTAGAATTGGCCACACTCTGCACTGCTGAGGGTGTTTTCCACATGTTGTAACTTGTGCTTGGTAATTAGGTCTAGAGCCTTGATTAGAATAAAGCCCTTCCTTGTTTTTGGCAAGAATACCTCTAGGGTGCCTTGGTGTGCTTCTTAATTACATCACAACAGGGGAGGTGGGGGGATACATGATACCTCATTGTCCTTCCTTCATAGATGTAGGTCTAAGCAGTGAGTTCAAGTGTTGTTGGCCTAATCACATAGCCTAATGTTGCCCTTCAACTTTATTTTTTTTTAGATTTTATTTATTTGACAGAGATCATAAGCAGGCAGAGGCATGTGGGGTGGGAGGGAGCAGGCTCCCCGCAGAGCAGAGAACCTGACTCGGGGCTCGACCCCAGGACCCTGAGATCATGACTCGAGCCACAGGCAGAGGCTTAACCCACTGAGCCACCCAGGCCCCTGCCCTTCAACTTCTCACTGAGTGGCGGTCACAGCCACCTGTGACTGCTGCCTCACTCCATTGCCTCGTTAGGCCCGGCCAAGTGGTGCTTTTCTAACGCTGTCACTCCTTCCTTACTTAATAATCAGAATTTTTCTTTGAAGAATTTTCCACTTTCAACTATATGCATACTTGAAACATGTTTGTACAAAACAATGTAGAATTTGTGATTCTTAATTCTTTTCCTTTATGGACCACTTTTCAAAATCATGAGCTCAGACCTTCCTGACAGATTCCAACAATGGCCGAATATTTATGATTCTATTTCTAGATCATTACGAAGCACGAGTTTTTATGGATTTGATGTTTTCATCAATTGCAATTTTTTTTTTTTCAGTGCACAGAATATGTCACTTGATTGTTGAGAACTCCTTTAAGCTGAGTCCCTGGCATAATCCTCACGGGTGTTGTCAGCCCTCATGCTTTCTGGCCACACAAAATGGGTTGGGCATACCTTGAATATTCCTTCTTTAGCCTTGGAGCATGTTCCTTTTAGCAGGAAATGGTACTTACAGACCATATTTGTGTGCAACGTTTGCTAAATGCTTCTAGATTGTCATTGTATCTACTTGGCCTTTACAGTGGGCAGAGCTAGAAAATATGTCCTTGTTTTATAAGAGCAAGAAAAATAAATCAAGCCCATAGAAATATTTCTAATTCAAATTTAAGATAGAGTTTTTATGTTATTGATTTGTATTTATACCTCTTTTACACTAAAAATCTTTGTTCTTAATTGTATTAACATAATTGCTTACTTGTTCACTCATGTTTAATTATTTGCACAATTAAATATTTGCTCACAGATGTATGAATTTCAAAATAACATCAATACTATAACTCTAATTGCTAAATGTGTTTGAAATTTCTCTGTGTTTTGTCCTTAGAGTATGTTATTGTAAAATCACTGTATTTTAGAGTCGCTGAAAAGATTTTGTTATGGCTAAGTTACTAATCTGATATACAGTAAAGGTCATTTGCTTCATTAATTTTCAATTTTTTACTTTATCTAGGTTTTGGACTGTGGCAGGGGTGGCAGAAGGTACAGACAACCCCCTTGAAAATGACAGTCCTTGTGTCACCAGGTGCTTTTGTCTCTGGAGGGAGTGTCCTGGGTACAGGCACTTTCTGGAGTTCTGGCTAGGAATAGCACTATGCTTCCCATCTTCACCCCCTCAAGGATCTCTTGGTGAGATCTGGGAGAGGCCCCATAGTGCATGTAATTCACTACTTTCCTATACTTCTTAGGCACAGCCCATCTGTAAACCCACTACAAATTATACTTAAAACTGAGTAGTAAAGCTGTTCCTCAGTTTATCCCAATCCAGATCAGCTGGAAATCTTGTCCAGCACTGTTAATTTAGCATGCTGTCTGCCTTGGGGTCCACCAACATGCCATTACTCTCCCAAATGTTCTCTATTTTCCCAACATCAAATAGAGGTCAATGTCATAGTTTCTACTCCAGCCTGGACATGCCCTGTAGACCAATTCATAACCCAAAGCACCTCAGTATCCCCGTGATTTTACCCTTTGTACCCCTTTCCTCAGACCGAGTTCATAACATGGTCATCATTGCCCTTGGGTTTCATCCTCACCCCAGTGAGGACTGCTCATCTGGGTGGAGATTGGCTGGCCTGGAGCTGGAAGGCGTATGAAAGAATGGATGGTCACCTTCCTCCTTTCTTGTTTCCTCCTCAACTTTCTGTATCAAAAGCTGAGTTTGTTCTGTTCTATTGCCCCAATATAAAGTTATAAACTCAACCACATTCCAGGGCTGCAAGTATTTGTCTCTGTGGCCCAGTGGCATTTCTCTTCATCCATACCTGAGCTTGCTTTCCGATTCTTCTCTAACTACTGTAGCTCACAGACACCCCAGGACATTTCTGCCTCAATGCTGCTGAGTGGACACTCCCTGGCACCTGAATTGGCTTTGCAAATACCTTATCCATCTGGACAGAGAAGCAGAACATTAGGGATACTGCACAGAGGTTGCTATAAAAGCTATTTTCTTTCCAAAAATTTAGAACCTCTCAGGTATATTTGCCAAATATAAAAACTCTGGGTGATAAATATTTCTTTAATGTTCAAACTTTGTAAGATTCCTATCACCAGAGAATAACTTTGCTAGCCGAGTAGCCACCGGTTTACACTAGGGATAGCTTCACTTGGCTATAAGTAGGAGACATTTATCATTTGTTATCTTTAGACCCTCTCCCTCCTATCTCAACTCGAGAAATATATTTCACCAAAGAGCTGTCCAGGTAAATGGATGATGTTTCTCCGCATTAAATTTATGGCTCAATTACAATCAATCTTACACTATCAGCTTTCAGTGCCTGTATATAATTAATATAAACAAAGTAGTGAACCATTATTTCTTATGCCACCTTGCTTCATACTGAAAAAAAAAATGAAATCAATGCCTGCTTTATAAATAATTGGTTCCAGTGTATGATCTTAGATTGTCCAGGTAGGAGTAATGGGAAAGAGAATGATTCCTTTGGGTATAATTTATTCCAGTTTTGTGGGTTTATAAGCAACATTCACCTTGGTTAAGTTAACAGTTCAGATCATTGTTTTCTTTCTACCCCACCAGTCCTGGCATATTAATTGGGTGAGGGGAATCAAAGTTGCAGAAGTCAGTTTGTAAAGCTGCCCTCCACCTGCAGTGTGGGAAGTATAGTGCTCAGGTGAGCTGTGTGCAGAATGTCCAGCACAAAGTGACTCTGATCATTTAGTTACATGTCACTCGTGAGCCATTGTGGATGAGTGTTTACATCTTGCCCCATATCTATCATGATAGATCATTAAGACAAAGCCTCATTAATGATTTGCCTTTTAAACCAAAAAAATGTTATGCATTAAACCCACTGAACACATTTCTCTTACTATAACAAGGCCATTCAATTAAAACAAAATGGCTCACACAGAGTGACTTCCTGGTATTTAAATATTCAGAATTCTAGAGCCATATGTTCAGCTGTTTACTATTTATGGTCTACATCTTTTTAGGGTCTCTAAAAGACATTGGACCCTAATTTCTCCACTGAAAACTTTATTAAGTATTCTTTTGTTTGGCCAGATAGACATCTGTGTTTCCAGATTCATGTATTAGGCATTTTTAAATCCTGGAGACACATTTAGCTGCTTTGCAGACATTTCAATGTGTGCCCAAACGATTATCACAGATCTATGGAGGGTATTATTATGTATATTCATTTGCTTGCCCTGCAAAAGACTGAGACTTACTGCAAATCTTTATAAAAAAGAAACAGCAGAGTTTGTGTGTTTTGGCAACCGTGTGGATTGTTTGATAATAGGTGTCACCTTGGCACTTCACTCTGAGAGTTCTCAAAACGTGTTTCCTCCTGAATTTAAATGGTTGCTATATACAGTGTGACTACATTTGTGCCGCTTTAAAGAACAGCACCCTATTTAAAGGAATAAAATTAAACAACTTAGAATTAACTCAAATATATAAAAATGAAAGTCAAATGGAAAACCAGCATCAAATTGTAGCATACACAATAACCTGTTCCCTTTCCTGATCTGTAGAGCGTCTGTATGAATTCAGAAAGTAGTGTGCACCCTAGTTCAAAAATGTTGGGTGAAAAACATGAACAAGCAGTTTAAATGCAGAGAGGTAATAAATACACAAACACACCAGCCTTGTTGGAAACCAGGAAAAGGCTGATTCGACCATGAGGATCAGTTATTTTCTTCTGAGATCCCACCATGGGGAGGGTGTGGGGGACACACCCCAGTTTCCACACTGCTGGGGTGAGCTCAGAGCCCTGCCAAGCAGGATTTCTCAGCCTGTGGTTAGGGCTCTATGGGAGTGAAAATTTCTCCACCTATCAGTTAAAAAAGATCCCAGAGTGAAAGTTTCCTCCATACATCAATTAAACAAGATCCCAGAGTGTACATATGTAAAATGTTCTTCTATCACAATGTTTCCGAGAGGAGGAGAAAAGAAAATTAACCTAAATCTGTGATGATGGGACATTGGTTTGAAAAATGACGGTACAGTCACATAACAGTACCGTGGTCAGGTAACCACAGTAAACAAGTTTGTGTAGACATCTCCAAGCATTTCACCACAAATATTTTCATCACATAACTAACTGGCCATAAGGCAATTTTCCCATAAAATGACATAAAAAGTAACTAGCCAACAGTTTGGTTGGATAGTTTGATTTCATTTCTCCATTGATGTAGTATTCCCATTTTTATGATATAAATCTTAGCCCTTATAATGGTCTCTAGAGTGGTACTTTTTTAATTTTTTGAACCCACATTTCCTATAGAACTTTGGAATATCCAGCAACAGACATGTGACCATATGCCAAGAAGGAACAGCAGTGTAGAAGTCTTTTACAGTGCAGTCCAAAGCTTAGTTACAAGTACATATCCTCATATTTGGAAACGGAGACCTCCCTTAACAAAGAAAGAAATTTTACTGAAAGAGAACACTTATTATGATGAGCACTTAGTAATGCATAGAATTGTTGAATGATGATATTGTACACCTGGAATGAATATAACACTGTATGTTGATTACATAGGAAATAAAATAAAAAACTTAATATAAAAACATAAAAAGTGAGATGCTGAATGAGAAGAATCAACAATCAAAGAAAGAAAGAAAGAAAGAAAGAAAGAGAAAAAAGTATAAAACTATAATGAAAGCAAGTGCTTAGGTACAACCCAAAAATAAAATCAATCATTTGAAAAAAAATCAGTTATTTGAGCAACATTGCCATGAACCTGCACACATTATAACTATATCCAAATATCTTGTATTCCACAATAAAATCTTTTTAATTTTTTATTCATTTTTCATGTTTCATTATGTCCGTTTTAATGAATCGCCCTCTTTTATTTTTCATGATTTTACCTTTACAGCAAAATTGCCTTTCAGCCAATTAGTCATGTGACAAGAACATTTGCAGGAAAAATGCTGGTGACGACAATGCTTGAGGCAGAGATGGCTATGGTGAGACTACCTAGAACGATCTAACAAGGTGATCGGCAGCTACTAAAATGAACTTACAGAAACTTATTTATTGACATGAAAAGAGGTTGATTGTATATACTGGAAAAAAAAAGTTCTAAAATAGCTCTGCAGCACAATACTATTTTTACATAAATTGTAACATCAAAAAATATTAAACAGTCTGAAAGCATATACACCATGTCAGTGGCAGGTTGAAGGATGGGTTTCCTTTGCTCCATTTATCTTCCCAGTTTTTTCTCTCTCTCTCTCCTTCTTTCTTTAGTAAGCAAGTAGAAATTTTGCAATATAAAAATAAAAGTTACACATTTTTTAAAAAGAATGCATGCATCCAAATAAGTGTTATCTCTTATTGTCATCTTGGGAAACTATAAAAATCTAATGATTTAGTATAAAACTACTTTGTGCCTCTTTACTAGATTCCTGTTCTATACTGAAAAAGGATCAGTTTTCATCAATCTTGCTAAGATGGCATCTTAATATTTTTCATTTCCTGTGTTTTCTTGCAAGAAGACCTCACCCCTAGAGTAACCAGTGTACATATCTGTCCTTAAGGCTGCAAAGATCTTAAAACATCTGTGAACCTGATTAAGAAAGTAATTGAAATGATGAAACCATCAATAAGATTCCTTTGATAAGATCTGCATATATTTTCAACATCATATATTGTTTTTCTCATAAATGTAAATGTGCAGATGTTATGGTTTTTAAAAATAAACATGTTAAAGAAAAAAAGCCCTGAGAGGATGCCTGCATGGCTCAGTTGGTTACATGTCTGCCTTAGCTCAGGTCATGATCCCAGGACCCTGGGATAGAGTCTCACATGGGGCTCCCTGCTCAGCGGGGAGTCTGCTTTTCCCTCTGCCTGCCAATTGCCCTGGTTTTGCTCTCTCTCTCTCTGTCAAATAAATAAATTAAAAGCTTAAAAAAATAGCCCTGGGGTATGGGATGATGAATCAAGTTTCAAGAAAAAATAACAAAGGAATTGAAATGAAGAGGTTTATTATTCACATGTCCTAACGGAACAGCGTGTTTGAGGGGCCATACTGGGAAGCCAAGGCAGGCTTCAGGCAGAGAGAAAGGCAGATCCTGGGGCCAAGGGTGAACTGTTTTGAGGTTCCTGGGATAAGGCCAGAATGACCAAAACCCCAAAAGAATGGGGTTTTGGTAAGCTCCATGGGGTCTTATCTAAGGGGCACACAAAGGGAAAGTCCTGGAAGGCAGGGAAAACTTGGTCACAAGGACCACTGGGGAGGTCCTATCAGGGACCTACATTTACTTGTGAACCTGCAGTTGCTGTCTAGGACATGAGCTTGCATGAGGGGCTAGTGTCAGTGTCACATTCCTACAGGCCCCTTGGCCACACAGAATGGAAACTGAGGCAATGACATCATGGAGGAGCCAAGCTAAACTCTTGACCACAATCATTTAAGATACATTTTGAGATACGCTGCTCATTATTTAAATTTAAAAAATGAATACATAGAGATTGTGGGGGAAACAGAGATGCTGGAGAACCCGGCTTCCCTGTCCCCTCACAAAAGATCAAGGATTAAACAGCAGCTACTGACCATCCCACAGAACAAATTACTGAGAATCATGGCACAAGAATAAAAGGCAGACTTCGTGTTTTGTCTGCATCATCTCATCTCCCAAACTGGCATTATTCAGCACCAGGGAGAAACTTCCCATCTAGAAAGAGTGCCTCCTACCGGATAAGAAGAGTAGGGTGAGCCATCAGCTTGTCCAGCCTCTCTGGGCACTGTGCGAAGGTCCCCCTTTTAGTTTTACCCCGTTCAGACTGGCAAAGCTGGGATATATTGAGTTGGGTAAGAACAAGGAAGAAAAGCAGAGCTTATTATTAGTAGACATGCAGTGGGAGCAGTTGTGGTTCACAGAGACCTGCCCTGCAGACAGACTCAGCAGATTTTGTCACTGATGAAGCCAGTGGTCAGCATAGATGCCCTGCAGATCTCACTAGCGTTTGCCCCACAGTTATTCACATTTGCTGACACCAGCCATCTGAGCCCTGTAACACTCCCTGTTCCCTCCACCCCTGCTGGAGTGTAGGACCTTTACCAGGAGCTGTCCAAGTTTTCTGTGGTTTGTGCAAATGTAAGATGCCAACCTCCTGAGTCCTTCCCTACCCTCACCAGAGCCTGGGAGCAATGCTCACAGCCAGATTGGGCTTCTGCAGATGTGTGAGTGTCAGACACCAGCCTAGCCCCAATATCTGACTTCCATCAGTGTGCCTATGCTTTGGACTAGACCCTCCATCTGTGTACCAGTACGGGCAGCTTCACATCTCTCTAATTTGGTGCACAGGCATGAGAGGACAATGTGCAGCTGCAGGAGAGCATGCTGAGAGCCAGGGTGCCTGTTGCTGCTGGTGAGCCCAGATTAGGCTCTGCCTTCTCTCACTGGCCACCACTGTGCCCATCTGTAGCTAGTCCTTCTCACTGTGCACCTGCATGCCCCAACGCGACCATTGTGGGGTTCCACTGGCTTCCACTGCAGTGTGCATGCCTGGATGTGAAGTGTGCAGCAACAGGAGAGCATACCAACAGACAGGGCCCTGATAGCTGTTCATAGGCTTGGATCACACACTGTCTTCCACCACTGCCTGGCATCACTGTGTCAACCTGTATTTTGTTCCTCTAGCTGTCCACTGTATACTCCAAACTTGACCCTCATCACCGACCTCCACTGCAATATGCATGCCTTGAGGGAGAGCATGCAGTCATTAGAGAACACATCAATATTCAGGGCCCCCAAGCTACCAGTAAGACCATAGTGTGTCTGCAACTAGGCCCTGCCACTACATATACACCTACAGCAGGTCCCTGCAGCAAAGTGTGTGCACACCACTGGCTCTGGCCAACAGCACTGCATACACTGGTCTCTAGCAGCTGACCTTTAGGTCCTGCTTAGGATCCCAAAGGCCTTGCAGCCACCACAGACTTCCTATAGTGCTCACCAAGAATTGCACAATTTTTGAAACTATGGATCCCAGTGGCTTGAGTGAAAGACACATCATGCCCCCCCCAGACCTGATGACACCACATGCCCCCAAACTTGGGACCCTGTAACACTAGATCTGGGGTTATGGCATGGTTCAGAATGCCCCCACCCACAGGTGAAAGGCTTCTTTTATTTAAATCAGTCCACAAAGTCTGGGAAAAAGTGACTACTTCTTCAAATGTACAGAAACATATGCAAGACAATAGGTATCACAAAAAATCAGGAAGCATGTTTCCACCAAGGGAATGCAGTAAACTTCTAGTAACTTGCCCCCAAAGAAAGGTTATTCCAGTATTTCCTCACAAAGAACTTAAAATAAGTGTTCTACAGATGCTCAGGGATCTACCAGAAAACACATACGATTTAATAACATCACAAAACAAGACCAAAAAAAGAGTTCAACAAAGATGCAGATAAAATAAAAAAAAAGAAGAACTATTGGAATTGAAGAATATAATGACTGAAATGAAGAATTCAATAGAGAGCTTCAACAGCAGACATGAACAAGTAGAAGAGAGAATCAGTGAGCTAAAAGACTAATTGAAATTATCCAATCAGAGAAACAAAAGGAATAAAAATGTCTACAGAAATTGTGAGTTCCTGTAAAGAAATAATATATGCATCATTGGAGCCCCAGAAAGAGAAGAGAGGAGAAAGGTTGGCAGAAAAATTATTTAAAGAAATAATAATTTAAAACTTCCCAAATATAGGAAGAAATTAGAACACTGAAGTTCATGAAACTAATAGGTCATCTCCAAATTTCAATCCAAAATGATATTCTCTAAGCTGCATTAGAATAAACCTGTCTAAAACCAAAGACAAAGAATTTTCAAAGCAGCAAGAGAATAAAAATCTCATATAAAAAAATACCCAGAAGATAACTGGCAGATTTCTTAACAGAAATCTTGTAGACCAGGGAACTATGGAATAATATGTTCAAAAGGGGCACCTGGGTGGCTCAGTGGGTTAAAGCCTCTGCCTTTGGCTCCGGTCATGATCCCAGATTCCTGGGATCGAGCCCTGCGTCAGGCTCTCTGCTCAGCGGGGAGCCTGCCTGTCTCTCTCTGCCTGCCTCTCTGCCTACTTGTGATCTCTGCCTGTCAAATAAATAAATAAAATCTTAAAAAAAAAAAAGAAAAAGAAACTGCCAACCAAGAATACACAGCAAAGTTGGTCTTCAGAATGTGATAAAAATGTGATGTGAATGTGATGTAAAGACTCTCCCCAACAAAATATGAGATAATTCATCATAAACCTTAATATTTTATAAGAAATAGTGAAAGGTCTCTTCAATAAATGGTGCTGGGAAAATTGGACAGCTATATGTAGAAGAATGAAACTCGACCATTCTCTTACACCGTATACAAAGATAAACTCAAAATGGATAAAGGACCTCAATGTGAGACAGGAATCCATCAGAATCCTAGAGGAGAACATAGGCAGTAACCTCTTTGATATCAGCCACAGCAATTTCTTTCAAGA
>PISX010018917.1:0-39415 GCA_004024625.1 Mellivora capensis
TGGAGTATTATGCCTCCATCAGAAAGGATGAATACCAGACTTTTGTAGCAACATGGACGGGACTGGAAGAGATTATGCTGAGTGAAATAAGTCAAGCAGAGAGAGTCAATTATCATATGGTTTCACTTATTTGCGGAGCATAACAAATAACATGGAGGACATGGGGAGATGGAGAGGAGAAGGGAGTTGAGGGAAATTGAAGGGGGGGATGAACCATGAGAGACTATGGACTCTGAAAAACAACCTGGGGGTTTTGAAAGGGTGGGGGGTGGGAGGTTGGGGGAGCCAGGTGGTGGGTATTATGGAGGGCAAGCATTGCATAGAGCACTGGGTGTGGTACAAAAACAATGAATTCTGTTATGCTGAAAAGAAATTTTTAAAAAATAACGAAATAAAAACTCCTCTATTTTACTTTTTTTATTTATCTTAAGGGATTATCTATTTTATTTACTCTTGTGTTTCTTCTAATTCAGAATTTAACTGTGAATTGTTTTTCTTGTATTTTTAATTCATACCTACGTTATTTTACATCATCACTGAAGGTTTTCTTTCTTTTTTTTTAACTTTTGAAAAGTATTTTGTTTTTTCATATCATATTTTTCTTATTACATTTTATCTCACTTAGAAATAGTAGGTTATAGTTTCGATCTGTTTTGTAGGCATAGCTCTCTGGCACACTATCATCAACTACAGCAGTGATATTCTGCCCCTATTCTTTTTTTTTTTTTTTAATTTGACAATCGTGTTTTCCATTGCATATTGTTTTAAAGAGATTTATTTATTTGAGAGAGAGGGAGCACATGCAAGTGTGGGGGCAGAGGTAGAAGAAGAGGGAGAATCTCAAGCAGACACCATGCTTAGCATGAAGCCCAACATGGGGCTCAATTTCATGACCCTGAGATCATGACCTAGGCTGAAACCAAGAGTTGGCCACATAACCAACTGAGCCACCCAGCCGCCCTCCATTGCTCATTTTTTAAAAAGACTTTATTTATTCACTTGGGAGATAGAGACTGAGAGAGCACAAGCAGAGGAAGAGGCAGAGGGAGAGAGAGAAGTCAGCTCCCTGCTGAGCTGGGAGCCCAACATGGGGCTCAATCCCAGGACTTGATCATGACCTTAACTGAAGGCAGATGCTTAACCATCTGAGCCACCCAGACAGCCCCATTACTCATCTTTTAACAAAATTATTTCATCTCAACTTTTAAAAGGTTCACTATAGATTTTCTAACTTCACAGAGTTCCAGTTATGCTATTGTGGAGATATATTTAAAAATATAGCAACTTGTTTTCTGAGATTTCCTGGCTCTGTTCTCTTTCATGTTTATCTAGACCTCCTTTTTTTCTTTATTTTTACTGTCCCTCTTCTTTTTCAATGCAATTCCTCTCCTCGGTGTTAGGTTCTGTCCTGGATGATAGCTTTATCTGATCAGTTTCAAGACATGGTGTGGCTCAGACTGCCCCAGAACCCATTAGAAGTAACTCAGGAAACCCCACACCATTTTGTTTTAAGTATAGCAAAACCTAAGAGTTCCAGAAATTCTCAAATTGGATCAGAGGGCCTTTTGGTGAATAGCTGTGGATTCTCTGGGGACACTGAGTCCTCATTTAGAGGACCTATTTCAAGCTGACTCTTACTATTAGCAGAATTTACTTTCTGGTTGTAGAACTGAGTTTGCTATTTCCTTTCCTGCTTTTATCCAGATTCTTTGCCTTGTGGCCCCCTCCATCTTAAAGCCAGTAATGGCACATCAAATTCTTCTTATGTTTGAATCTCTGACTTCCTATTATCTCTGATCACTAGATCCAGATTTGTAGGCCTCACACATTTGTCAAACCTATGTGGATAGTCTCTCTTATACTCAAGTGTTTTGGCACCTCAATTATATATGGAAATTTCCTTTTGCAATATAGGAGTCATCATCATGGGAGTAAAATGAATCATATTTTCAGTCCTTAGGATTATGCTTGTACAACACAAGACAAGAATCTTGAGGGCTGCCTGAAAATTGTGCCTACAAGAGCACCTTAAGTCATATACTCTTCAAGTTGGTGTTTCCATTGTGCTTTTAACAGACTATTAAAAAATGAGCAGCCTCTGGGCAGTGCAGTACAGGGTTGGACTGGTGGATTCCATGATTGTGTGGCCACATCTATATGTCTTTTGCAGTAAAATAAATCCCATAGTCTGAGTTACATTATGCAGGGTCAATTACATGACAGAAGAGCCAACACATTTTATGATATTGGAGAGAATACTGGCTCAGGCCCTGCATTCAGGAAATGCAAACGTATAATTGGAATATAAGCTAATGGCAGTCAAAAAGATTACTGACCTCTCCAAGATATAAGGGATCCAATAGAGTCATCTTGTCACCAGCCTCCTCTAGTATTATATTGAGTACTTAGCTTGAACATCTGTGAGTATTACCTTTTGCGAAAAGAGTCTCTGCAGATGTGATTAAGGATCTTCAGATGAGGACACTGTCTTGGATTATCTGTATGGGCCCTATATTCAGTACGCACCCCTCTGAGAGATTCACGAAGAGAAGACAGACAAAGAAGACAGACACAGGGAGAAAACAATGTGACCAGGAAGGCAGAGATTAGAGTAGCCATCCTTCAACACATTTAAATAGCCACCAGCAGCTGGAAAAAAGTCACATTCTCCCCAGTAGCCTCAAGGACGAGTCTGATCCTGCTGACACTTTGATTTTGGGCTTCAAGCTCCCGTAACTGTTAGAGAATAAATTCCTGTTGTTTTCAGTGACCCAGTTTGTGCTAATTTGTTATGGCAGCCCTACGAATCTAATATCTCCCATTTTCCTGATCTTCCAATATTTTTTAGACTCCTGACAATCAACCCATTTATTGCTATAAAAAAAAGTAGATGATCAGATACTCTACCCAAAGCTCTGTCTTTAGGAGAAATTTTCCTCACTCCACTGTTCAGTATCATTCCTGAATGGAATGGTAGTGCGACTGTAATTCATTGTCCATGCCATATGTTCGAGCAGCAGGGCCATTTGCTCTGTAACATAGTTTTGCAGCAGACTCTTTTCCTGTGCAGAGCCTCGCTCATAGTGAAGTCTTTTATGTGATCTAGTTTAATGGGTTGGAACAAGTGTGTAGTATGTTGCCTTTTAGAACCCAAGGAAGCTTACAAAGCACTGAGTTTCCTTCATAGAATAGGTGTGGCATTCAACAATGTGTTCTTTATTTGGAGAAGATGCCCTAACATTCCACAGATCACTGGTTTCCTAAAAACTTCACTGACATTGCAAGCCCTTGAATCCTCATGGGTTTTTATCTCCCATTCTCTGGAGTATGTGTGCCTTACTAAAACCTCCAACAGACTTGTCACTTTGTGCTCATCTTGTTCTATTAAAAATATATTCAATAAACTGTTCCAATTCATAAAGTCTAGATCTAGATATTTCTGGGTCCCTCTGATAGTATAACAGAGGACAGAAAAGGTTACATAGACCTGGGACAAAACAGTAAATGTATATGGTAATCCAACTGATGAGAATGCAAACTATTTCTGATCCTCCTCCCTGATTAGTATGGAAAATAAGACACACACCAGCTCAGTGGCCAAATACCATATACTTGAAGCCCTGTTAATTTGCTTTAGCAAAGATAACACATGTGGCATAGCAGCTGCAATGGTAGATACCACTTAGGTGACTTTGTGATAGTCCACTATCATTTTATGGGTTCTGCCTAACTTCTATGGTGGCTAGAGTAGTGAATTAAATGGGAATATGATAGGAAACACCACTGTCACTTGCTTTAGGTCTTAAAGGTTGGCACTAATTTCCATTATTACCCCCTGAATGTGATATAATTTTGTATCTAATTTATTAATACCTTTGCTTAGAAGTTTCAGAATTTTCTACTTATCTTTCCCTACTATAATAGCCCTTACCCCCCACACCAATCAGTGTGAAGCTTCTGTCAGTTACATGTCTACTCTAATTAAACACATGCAGATGGGATATGACCACTGGAGGGATCATTGACCTAATGTACTGGGTACATTAATAACTGGTCCTCTTGGGTGCCTAGGTGGCTCAGTTGGTTAAGCAACTGCCTTCGGCTCAGTTCATGATCCTGGAGTCCGGGGATCGAGTCCCACATCAGGCTCCCAATTCCATGAGAAATCTGCTTCTCCCTCTGACCTTCTCCCCTCTCATGCTCTCTCTCACTCTCTCTCTCTAATAAATGAAACCTTAAAAAACAAAACAAAACAAAAAAACCCACTGGTCCTCTTAACCTCCACTCTAAAAGTGGAGCCATGGTATTGTTTTTGTTCCCTGGTTATTAATATCAGCTTCACCCTTTGCCAAATGGTCTAAAAAATGTTTGAATATTGCTTTCGTCTGTGTACAGCTAGCCAAATAAACGGTATCTTTTGTGGAGGGCTGCAGAGATACTACCCTATCTCTACAATATGCACACAGAATCATTACCATACCCATACATCATGTGATATTACTAGGACATTCCTCCCAAAGAGCCTGTTTATATTTCAGTCACTGTGTCCTGAGTCTGAAAATTTAGATCTTGATACTAGGCAAGGAACTGTGTCTTTTATGAAGCGGTTGCGTTCAACCTTGATTAATCATACATGATTTGTTTTGGATTTGGAGACTGAGCAACACCTTTGTTGGTGGCCCATCTAACTTGCCTCTATAGATACTATGTTCTATTAACCATTTCCACAGCTCTCTGTGGGATAGCCCTACTCCCAGATGACTCTTTGATGTTACTAGTCATTACAATAATTGCACCTATCTTGTTTGAGTAAACACCACCATCTGCCTTCTGTTATTTTTAGTGCTGTTTATATCCATTACAGATACAGAGCCCTTTTATATAACAACATCTCGTACCATAAGCCTTGTCCTACAGAGGACAACCACCACTGTACTTTTCAGTAATGCCAATCTCTCTCTTACCAGAACTTTGGTAAGTGAATGTCCCCTAGGAAATCCAGGAGAATATATCATCTTGTGTATTTCCTTAATTCTAAATATTAACCTGGTGGCCAGGAGGGAAGTTACAGTAGATCTGAAGATAACAAATGTCTTGCAAGACAGAGACTGTTGCTTTGTCTTCAAACAAATGGGGAATTCAAGCCATTAACAGGGATGAATGGGCCAACTTCTGCAAAGTCAAAGAATTACATATTTGTTGGTATCACTGTTCCATGCCTTAGTATTCCACATTTTCTTCATCAGGGATCCTACCTTGATCTGGAAGAACTGTGAACTTTGAAAATTTAAATATCTCAGTGCTCTGCTATTTTTATAATGAAGTTTTGAGCTATAACCCAAGATTTTTCTATCTTCTAAATGGAGGAGATAAGAATGTCTATAGATGCTTTTAATTTGTTAAGTATGCTTGGCTTTTACATTGAATCCCTCCAATATATTCATGATCTAGTTCCTCACTCTTTATCATTACAATTTCTTTTGTATTTCTCAAACACCTGATACATTTCATGTGCTGGTTCATTTTTCCATTGTATCATCCCAGTTAAATTCTATGTGAAGATCGAAAATTGTAGCACTATCATCCACTATGGGTTATTCATGTTCCATCTGCCACCAGTTGTGGAGATCTCATTGCTGGTAAGCTGGTGGTTGATTGCACTCCAAAATGTTATTTCAAACTTGCTTTCTTGGACTTTTTCTGGTGTCAATTGTCTCAGTACAGGTTTCCTATGAGGCAGACTCAACTAGAGATTTGTAACTAAGATGTTTATTATGAAGTACTCTTGAGATCAACATATTTAAGGAAATGAAGGATGCAGGCTTGTGAAGAAGTGATAATTGAATTGTGATAAAGTTGAAACAAAGTTCTCACCTGATTGTACAAAGATAGCTAGAATTGAGATAGCTCTTTGGAGCTGTCCAAAATTGAAGAACTGGGCACTGGCTACCAGTTTTAAACCTCAAGTAAAACAGTTCTATCCAGTCAAGGCCAAATACCAGAGAAATATTTAGCTAACAGTTATCATCTACCATCATTCTTGCAGCAACAATGAATACTTCAATCTTTGGGAGGAACATAACATCTATTACACATACTGTTTAGAATTATAATCAGTTATTAACCTTTTTTTTTTTTAAGATTTTATTTGTGAGAGAAATCACAACCAGGGGGAACAGCAGAGGCAGAGGGAGAAGCAGTCTTTCTGCTGAACAAGGAGTCCAATGTGGGACTCCATCCCAGAACCCTGGGATCATGACCTGAACAGAAGACAGATACTTTAACCAACAGAGCCACCCAGGCATCTCAGTTATTAACTTTCTTTGTATTCTCTCCTCCCAACCTCAACAAAACACATGCTTGCTCATTTGCTATGAACTCCGCTGAGCACAACCAAAAGCTTAGGTGCACATATTATTATCCAAACATGGCATTTTGTCATCATTTTTTAAATGTATGACAGTTTTAAGTCTATTATATAAACATGGAGGAAGCAGTATAGATCTATGGAAGCTAGATTATGAGACAAGATAGGAAATTGGATAATGAGTGGAAAACACACCCGCACTCACCCAACAAAAAAGCTCCTTACAACTTTAGGTAGAAGTGTAATTGATTGACATCTCTGGAAAAAATTAATATCCAGTATGTGTAAATATTATCTTGGTCTAGAAAAGAGGACAAAGCCTGCTTGATTTATGTATATTATCTTTGAAGGCTAACCATTTGACCAACTTATGAAAATTATTTTCTCAAATAGCTGGGAGAAACCAAGTCTTTTACTTTTCTCTTTTGATGACATTGTTACTACTGAGTGTAGTTTATATATTCTCCTCATGTAATTCCTCACACTGAGAACAGCAGAGATCTCAAGGTCAAGTCAAATGAAATTTTTTAAAAAATTTTAATTTGATTACATTTATTACATGCATCTGTAAAGTGATTTATCTTCAGATGACCGATGCTTTTTCCAGGATTTTTCCTGGAAACAATGGATTATTTCCATTTTTAAATTTCATTTTACCTTGTTAATTGCTAGGTCATAAAAATGCAGTTGATTTTTGTATACTGATCTTTAAATTTAAGACCTTGCTAAATTGTCTTATTATTCAAGGAGTTATTTTTATTAAAACTTAAACTGCTTAGGATTTTTATATACAAAATTAGGTCATCTATGAATAAAAATAGCCTTATATCTTTAGTTCTAGTGCATATGTCTTTCATTTATTTTCCTGACATTTTATACAGTCCAGTACCTCTAGTAGATTCAATAAGAATATGGACAGCAATGTGCCTGCATTTAAACTGCAAAATCTGGGGCACCTGGGTGGCTCAGTGGGTTAAAGCCTCTGCCTTCCGCTCAGGTCATGATCCCAGGGTCTTGGAATCGAGCCCTGCATCAGGCTCTCTGCTCAGTGGGAAGCCTGCTTCCTCCTCTCTCTCCCTCTGCCTGCCTCTCTGCCTACTTGTGATCTCTCTCTCTCTGTCAAATAAATAAATAAAATCTTTAAAAAAAATAAACTGCAAAATCTATCTTTCCCTATAATGTGTAGGCTCTGATACTCATGTTCAGATTTTTAAATATTTACTTTATATTTTAAGCCTCGCTTCCCAGGGATCACCACTGTTTCTACATAACTTAGTGTTTAGGAAATCTAAGAGCAATTGTTCTCAACCTGCTCAAGACTCATCGGTCTACTCTATGCCAAGTGATGTATGTTAGGAATACATTCAAAGTTCAACTACTTTTAAAATTTTACTTTACTTTAACTTTACAATAACCTATCTTAGATCTAGTTCCCCTTTCAGTCAAGGATATATGGAAAGCTGATCTAACTATTCTATTGTTTTCTCATTTCTGGGCTTCCTCAATAAATTTCAGACTGATCCACTCCTCATTATAACTAAAAGTATAGGCTCAAAACTCTGAGTTTTCCCCATTGGTAATAAGTCACAATTTTAGCTGATAAGCCCTTAGTTTTCTTATTCTTCTCTGTCCTAATTAAGTCTTTACCTCTAGCTAAAGTGCAGTGCTTATTCAGGACCATGTCAGTCATAGTAAAACCATGAATTTCATCAACCCAAGTCAGTAATAGTATAATTTTTGATAAGTAATAGTAGAGAGATGGGAACAGCTCCAGCTAAGACTATAATCTCTGTTCTTACAAAATCTTTACCATTTTTCAAATAATAAATACTGCTTAATTTGTTGTATACCTTTGATTAACTTTCATTAATCTTTCATTAATCATAAACTTGATTAAATGGTTCCTTTGGACATTTTTCCTCACTATTCTACATGTTTTATTCTGCACAGAATATTCAACAACTCCTTCAGAAATCTCTTCCATTTGGGAAATCTATTAATTGACTCATAAACCTTAAATCAACCTTGTATTTCTAAGAAAACTCCATTTATCATAATTAAATTTTTGCTATGTGCTGTGGAATTTGACTTGTTGAAATATTGCTGAGAAATTTTGTGTGGAGCTACTATAAATATTTCCATGCCCTGAACAAATCAAGCCATGTTGAGAAATATGTATAGGTGCTGCTTTTTGGGGTTTTGTTTTTTGTTTTGTTTTGTTTTGTTTTTTTGCTATTCCTCAAGTCCAGGACCCAGACTTCTGTGTGGATGAGTCTTCAGATGATAATAATGTCTTCCCATTGAATCACCACTGCCCTCAAGTCCTCTGAGCTGGGATGTTAGAGTAGAGATAAGTGATCAATGTGCTCTTTTTGAACCCTTAAACAATAAAATTTGTGACAAAATAAAATGATTATTTTACACTACCAAGTTTTAAGGTAGGGGGAGGATCATACATTGAGACACAACTGGAGCAGAGAAAATATGAGTGATGTTATAGCTTTCATGTTGTTAGAGTAATAATTATGGCAATACCAAAATTTATTGAATGCTTAATATGTCACTCATTATGCCAAACAGTTTACATATGCTATCTTATTACATAAAACATTTTTATAAAAATTAAATTTTCTCACATTTTACAGAGAAATAAACATAGACTTACAGAAATTATATAATGTACCAAGGTTACAAACCATATTGGCCATGGTTTGGTTGAGGAACAGAGAATTGATTCTACTGAAGTTAATTAAAAAACTAACTGATTACAGCATAATTAATGGCTTACAGTATCGTTGAGAGGGCTAAAGAAACAAACTACTGATGAACTTAAGGTGAATCCCACAGGCAACATACCAAAACTTGTTTATCAGGGAAGCTGATTTGTTAGGGAGTCCACCTACTCAATATTCAACCACATTTAAACCTGTTTACTTGAAAAGTAAGTAACTGTAGAGCTGATGGCTTCAAAATCTTACCAGCTCTGGGTCCATTTTCTATTTCTCTTTCTCTCTCTTTCACTCATGCTTTTTCTTACTCTTCACTCTGTATGTGTGTGTGGGAGGGTGGTGGGTGAGTGTAGGTATATGTGCATGTGTTCATGTCTTACTGCTCTTCTAGAAGGAAGAATTTGGTCAACTCTTTTTTTTCTCAGATGTCTATCTTCATCAACATCATCATCATCTAATATTAATATTTAGAGGAAGAAGAAGAGATACCTACAGTAGGCATTTCAACTTACTTGAAAAACAAAATTCTATGTCCTTTCCTGCTTAATCTAAAGCAAATGATGCATCTATAATGGCTTGTGTAAAGTGCCTCCTTTGTTCACGGTGAACTTCAAGTTAAGATTACCAACCCAAGAAGTCAGGCTGCCAATATTTGGCCTCCCATATGCCATACTTGTTGCTGCTATTGCAGTTGACTTCTCTCACTCTGCAGCAATTCACTGTGTACTCTTCTTCTCTTTCTAATCTTTATAATACTGTTCTGTTTTTCTAAAAGGAGGAACTTCTGTGCCATTAGATGTAAAAACACTTTAATCAAAGTGTCAGTATATGGGCAATACAAAACTGGGGACTGATAATAAAGCCTTAAAACTCTTGCATTGTGGGCCCCTGGGTGGCTCAGTTGGTTAAGCAACTGCTTTCTGCTCAGGTCATGATCCTGGAGTCCCGGGATCAAGTCCCACATCAGGATTCCTGCTCAGCAGGTAGTCTGCGTCTCCTGCTGAC
Organism: Mellivora capensis; assembly: GCA_004024625.1. NCBI lineage: Eukaryota > Metazoa > Chordata > Mammalia > Carnivora > Mustelidae > Mellivora > Mellivora capensis. Next base: position 10,102 of record PISX010018917.1, read on the forward strand.
CTCTCCTCTCATGCTCTCTCTCTCACTCTCTCTCAAATAAATATTTTAAGAAAAAAAAAATAAAACTCCTGCCATGTGACTGCCAAAAGATTTCTTGGAAAAACTTCTATTTAAAGAGATGTATCCATGAAAATATTCTGATGGATACACAAGTTATAAGGTAACCTACAAGCCACTGAGTACTTTGCAATTATGTTAACAAGAAGATGTTTCCATGAAGATTTTTCTTTTACCTCTGCTATTTGCCAAATGAAAGGACATCATTATTCCGAAATGCCATTAGTATCCATAAACAAAGATTATTTGGAAAGTATTAGGATCCATTTCTTGGAACCAACAGCATAAGGATTTTCTCTGAAAAGAGTGGTGATTATACTTTTCAATAAAGCTATTTCTACTTCATTTATGACAATTTGTAAAGAAATCACCATTAACACAAAGTTTTTCCACTGCAGAGAATAGGTGAAGGTAATCCTCTGTAAGAAATTAACAGAAAGTCAAAGACCAGATACTATTTCTTTTATCTGATTATTTTGCAGTATGATGTTAGCTAAATCTTTTCACTCTTCTCTACCGTACTTTGTCCATTTTTAATATGTTAATACTCTTTTAACCATTTTTCTGGAAGGTTTTAACACATGACCGTAAGTGACCCAACAGCATAATAATTCATTCAAAGGGAAACAATAATAGCAAAGCAAGAAAGGCAACAAGGACAGCAAGATGTAAACAATCAATTGCTTAATATATGTAGTTCTGAATAACCTATCTAAGCATTTGGGATAATTTTTTCCAGTAAGTTTGTGGATTGGAAGATTATAGAAAACAATAATAAAAATGATACAATTTGAATGAAATAAAGCCAGCTATTGATTAGCAAATGTCTAAACATATTTAGAAGCTGTATAATTGAAAGGACTTCTTAATGAAGAGTATGTTTTTATATTCAAGGTAGATTACGAAAAGTGGGTGATTTTTTTAACAAGTACAGTAATTTAGGCAATCTTTTAATACTTGAGCCTCCAGTCCTCTTCCTAGTTCTTATGATTAAAAAAATCAGATGGTGTATGAAAAACACCTAAATGATGACTGGTACACAGTAATACATAATTATCACCTCCTTATAATTGCTATTTCCAAATATCTAGAAAAATAACCAATACAAGAACAAATTATCAGCTGAACAATTTCAGAAACAGAGTGTAAAACCTCCATTCATCTAAACACCAAAAAAAGAATATGTTAAAAAATACACAAAGATACCAAAAAAGGACACTAAAAAAAAAGTTATTTCAGTTAATGCCTTTCTTATAACCTTCATTGGAAAATCATAATCTCATCTGACATTCACATATAAACAAACCTCTTCTTTCCTAGAATTGGCCTAGCCTTTCCAGATCCAGTATAAAACCCAATATAATAACCTATATGCATTTAATTTTTTTTATAATTTCCTATTTAATATAAAGGGGAAAATATGGCTTATCTTAGAAGGGTTAGAAGAGACGGCAGAATTTCTCTCTGTTGACAATGTCTAGCTTTGCAACTAATCAACATCTTACTTGATGACACTAAAGAAATAACTTTTGCTATTCTTTAGGAAAAAATTATTCTAGATGCCTGTCATTTCCTTTCACAAGCATGCTGGAGATCTTCCAGAGGCATATCACTGAATTTCTGCAAGGTCTTTTAAAAAAGGAAACTAAACAAAACAAAATAGGGACAGAGTTCACAATTTGCCTCTTTGGCATATCTGAATAAAAGATTTTGCCTTCCATTATATTTTGGGTGGGGGGCTTAGTATATCCAGAAGATAATTATAGATCTAGAGAAAGGTGTTTGGAATTGATTACCTATCCTGACTGATCATTGATAGAAAAAATGTATCTGGGCCAATGTTCAATGAAGGACTGAAGTTTTGTGTTGAAAACATCATGGTATAAGGACTGCCATAAAGTCTCATGATACTCCAAATTGTGTTTTGACTAACTCCTTAATGAATCTTTGAGTGTTATCAAATCTACCCAAGTTGAGTATATGTCTTGCAATATGGCACTGTCCCGTATATAGATTTCTAAGGCTTCCTGGAAAAATCCACTTCAGAAATTCTAAGTTAATACTACTATCTAATGAGTATTTCTTGGGTGCTATTTATTTTAATTTTGTTTAGTAGTAGAAATAATACTTATCTTTATATTTGAGCACTCAGTAATCTTTTATATGTTTTCATCCAAAAAGTAGGTAAAAACTGTTATCATTTTAAATCAAATCTGTCATGTGAACACAAATACCATCTTGAAAGGTCCAGGACATATACAGTGTTAAAATAGGAGGAAAACCAATCAAAGACTTGTGGAAAAACAAAAGTTTAATAACTGAAACGAATACATTCTCTTGTACATAATTTCTACAAAATGTATAGATTGCTACATACACTTTCTGGTGAATTCTTTTTAAATCTCCATTTATAAACCTTGATATATTTCATTTGTTTGAGATTTTAAAATTTTATTTTGAGTTAATATAGGTTATTGATTTATATTATAGATTATAATGGGCTCTTTTGTAGAATCATCTTGAGCCATAAGAAATATTATGACTATGATCACTTCTGTAGGGATAAGGCCAGTGTACTGTTCTTTCATCCATTAACTTCTACACTTTGAACCATCAATTTGAGTCAAGCCCTTCATTCCCTTTTTTAAAGAATAGTATAGAGATTTTTGTTCTGGTACCCAGTGATTCATTTATCATTAACTTTGTTGTGGGTCACTTTAAACTTCAGCCTGGTTCCTGCACCTGGATCCCTGCCTTATTCCTCATTGCCAAAAACTTAGCCACTGGATAATATCTGGGTTCCTTTCTTGGTTTCAAGAGTCCTACTTTTTAAGCCCTTGCCTCCAAATCTTTGTGTCAGTTCTTCCTAATACTGGCTGACAGGCTGAATGAATTTATACTTTCTTGTGAAAAAGATGTCTACCAATTCTGAACAGTCTGATGTCTTCCAATGTGTCAAAAAGAAGCTACTTTCAGTTGTATGTAAGCCAACATTAACCTTATTACATACAGAAATTTTTTAAATGAATAAGTTGTTATAATTTGCCAATAGTCTTTAAACTATATCTTTCTTTCTTCCTCTGAATATCTCTCAACTTTTCCTCATCCTCATCCTCCTTGTCCATCCTTCCTTCCTCCTACTCCAGCTACTTCTTCTTCTTGCTAAATCAAAGGAAGATATGTAGAAACTCATAGGACTCAAGGTAGCTAGAGGACTGGCTGAACTTCACACAAAAGCAACTCAAATGATGTCATGAAAAGAACATGGGGATTTGGCTTCAGAAAAACCTATGTCTAAATCTCAGATGAGTCCCTAAGTACTTTTGGTATATATTTCTTAATTATTTCCCATCTATAAATAGACAAACATATCCATCACTCAGAGGTTTTGTAAAGATCCAATGAAACAGCAGACATAATATTCATAGCGTAGTATCTGGCATAAAGTAAGTGTTCAGCAAATTTATATTTTGTCCCTTCCCTAATTTATTTCTTATTGATAATTATATATAGTAATAAATCACCATCTGCTTACCTCATTTATTTATGTTATCCTCTTGGCATTGATATTCATATATATACATAAATATATTATATATGAAATACATATATTTAATATTTAATATACGTTATATTTAATATATGTTAAATATATTTATATGTATATATTCTTATAGATCCAAATACACATTTATTAATACATAAATATAGGAAAATAATTCTATAGTATGATGCTATGTGCTGTTAAATATATTTTCTGATGGTGTGAGGGGCTATCATTAGTTTTCAGCCATTAAGGATGTATAAAGCAGATGGTGCTCTACACTATCTACTGATGAGAATTGCTACACCATCTACTGATGAGAATTGCTACACCACCATATGGTCAATATTTTTAGCCAAAATTTTAGATACTCTACTTATGAAAGATGAACATAATCAGTAATGTATAGTGTTTATTGGATGCAGGATCATTTCTTTCTTATCATTATTTGCTATTCTAATGTCAGTCCTTTATGGTTGACTAATAGTGTACAAATGATAATGCTAAGGAAAAAAAATACCAAAGAATGAAAATTACAACAATATATTGAATAATAAAAGCACACACATGGGATTTAGAGATTTTCAAGGAGCATCCAATAAACTATTCTAGGAAATAGAGAACAAAAATCAGCTGGTAGAATGCGAATGTTGAACATCCTTCAATGTTATGAGAGTTAGGATGGACTTTGCTGCAATTATTAGGACAGATCAACCCTAATCAGTGAATGCTATTTAAAGAAACTATAGCTCAAGAATGTTACAAATCAACAAAATTAGAAGTGATGGGGGACTTCTAATTTTCAGCACTGGAAATACATCTAAAAAAGACTTATACAACAACCCCATGTGGTTCTGATCCACTTAATGCTTTGTTTTCTGGAGTGCTTCCAAATTATATGCCACAGCCAAGATTGGAAAGAAACTGGCAGACTATCGAAACCAACTTTCAACTTAATTGAGATTTTTTTTTCCCTACATCTTTCATAGACAAATGATTCCTAAATTTCTACTGGAAAAAAATTTAATATTAAAGAGCTCACTACTTCACACATTAACCTCTGGCAATTTATAGACTAAATTATCAGAAGGAAAAAGATAGCATGTTCAAGAAATTTAACTAAGAATTTATAATACAGGTGCTAGTTACAAAAGCATTGGCAGGATAAATAGAATTGCTAAGAAATGGTGAGGCACCCATCAGTGAGCAATGGTGGGAATCTTTTGATACATCTAAGCCAGAAGGGTCAGATATCCTTCCATTCATACCCTTATATATCTTCCTTATGCCCTCTGTAAAAACTGTTCAGTAAAAATAATGAAATTTGTGGATTTCCAGGGCACTATTACTCAATTTTCAGTAAGAGTTTTAGTTTTTATATCATTGTTATTTTCTCTAAAACTGGTAATCATCTTAGTTGGTAAGATGAGTCTTTGAACACCTGACTTCTCAGTTTTTTGAAATCTTTCTTCCCAAAGATTTTTGTCCTCCACCTTCCCTCATCCACTCACTCTCATAGTATTATGCTATTCCTTAATATCATAAGTAACTACAACCTCTGAACACCAATTATTATTTTTCCAAGTCACTGTTCCAGCCAATACCAATAATATTGTTCCAACTTGAGCTGGAGGATCCCCATAACTATTATGGAGCATGAGCTCTCTGTGCTCTCTGAAATCAATCTATTTACTTTTATACTAGATCTTACCCCAATTTTGCATTAAAGGACATTACTACAGCAGTTTCCTTTCTGTTATCTACATTAGTATTTTTTTAATGTTGTTCTCATCCCATACAAATATGCTCTTATTTTTCCCTTATTAAAAGCAAAATAAAACAAAACAAAATATTCTTTTATATCTACTTCTCTTCATACCATATCTTTCTTTACATTAAAACTCATCTAGAGGGAAGGAAGATGGTGGAAGAGTAATTTCATCTAGGTACCTAAATTCATCTAGGTATCTATCAAATGATTCTTAACACCTGTGAATTCAACCTGAGATCTAAGAATTTTAATTCTACAAATATAAAATCAACCACGTTTTGCAAGTAGAAATAATAACCTTCAGAGAACAAAAGCCACATAAAGCAACCCAAAGCAGCTTACACTGAGCCCAGCACCCTGACAAAGGGTGGTGCAACTCCACCCAGGCAAAGATACCTGAGAATCAGTGCACCAAGGTTCTTCCCCAGAAGACCAGCAGGAAAATCAGCTGAATATCAAGGTTTTGTATCACTCAGAACTGAAAAACTCCTGTGCTAGAGGAAAACAGTATATAGAATTAGATTTCTTTTCTCATGAGTCTTAGTATTTGTTTAAATTTTTCTTTTTCTTTTTCTTTCTTTCCCCTTTCAACTAGTTTCTCATTTTATCAACTCTGTTTTTTGTCTTTTTAAAATTTCATTTTTAAATTTATATTTTATAGATATTTCTCCATTTTTGCTTCCTTTCACTGTATTCAATTATATATGTATATATCTTATATATGCAAACATATTAATTATATATAAAAGACTTATTTATTTTATTATTTGGTTTATTATTTAATATATATGCATATGCTTATAAATATATATAAGCTTTCTTTCTTTACAATTTTGTGATGTAGTATCTTCTAAAAGACCAAAATAGGACTAAGTGGATCACCCTGTTTTGTACATATGTGAGATTATATTCTCTTTTTTTCTTTTTTCATTTCTTTTTTGGTTCCTGACCTCTTCAGATTTTTCTAGTGTGTGTTTCACTGGGATCATGGTTGATATTTTTGGTTTTTCATCTTTTTCATCTATTCTCCTCTAGACAAATTGTCTAGAAGGAGAAAGTCACAGCAAAAGAAAGAATGAAAATTAATACTCTTTGCCATATATCTAATCAATATGGATTTAAGTAAAAATGTTAGAAATTGAATTCAGAATGACAATTATAAAGTTATTAGCTGGGCTTGAACAAAGCATAAAAGACACTAGAGAATTTCAATTCAATTCAAATGCAGGAATAAAATCTAATCTAGCTACAATAAAAAAATGCTTTATCTGAGATGTAGTCTAAAATGGAGACTCTAACAGCTAGGGTAAATGAGGCAGAAGAAAGAATCAGTGACATAGAAGAGAAAATGATAGAAAGGAAGGAAGCTGAGGAAAAGAGATATAAACAACCAATGGACCAGGAGGGGAGCCTTCAAGAAATCAGTGATACCATAAAGTGAAACAATATTAGAATTATTGGGGTCCCACAGGAAGAAGAAAGAGAGAGGGACAGAAGCTATATTTGAGCAAATCATACCTGAGAACTGCCTTAATCTGGGGAAGGAAATAGGCATTCAAGTCCAGAAGGCACAGAGAGCCCCCCTCCAAATCCATAACAATAGATCAATACACTGACATATAATAGTGAAGATTGCAAATTTCAGAGAAAAATTGAAAATTCTGAAAGCAGTTCAAGACAAGGACTCCTTAACCTACAGGGATAGGAACATTAGACTGGAAGGAGACATATCCAGAGAGTCCTGGCAGGCCAGAAAGGGCTGGCATGATATATTTAGAGTACTAAAGGAGAAAAACATGTAGCCGAGAATACTTTATCCAGGAAGGCTGTCATTCAGAATGGAAGGAGAAATAAAGAGCTTCCAGGACAAACAGAAGTTAATAGGATTTGGGATCACTAAACCAGCACTGTAAGAAATATTAAAGGGGGTCCTCTAAGTGAAGAGAGACTCCAAAACAACAAAAAAAAGTAATGTAGGCCAGAAACAGAGACAATCTATAGAGAGGGTCTCTATAGGTAACACAATGGCACTAAATTCTTATCTACCTATAGTTATTCTGAATGTAAATGGGTTCAATGCTCCAATCAAAAGACACAGGATATCAGTTTGAATAAAAAAGCAAGATCCATTCATATGCTGTCTATAAGAGACTCAGTTTAGAAACAGAGACACCTCCAGAATAAATGTGAGGGGGATATAGTAATGCTAATGGACATCAAAAGAAAGCTGGAGTAACAATCCTCATACCAGATGAATTAGATTTTAAACCAAAGATTGTAGTAAGGGATGAAGAGGGAATTGTATAGCAATACAAGCCTTTTGCAAAAAAAAAAAAAAAAAAAAAAAAAATTAGAGAAGTCTCAAATACACAAGCTGACCTTACATCTAAAGGAGCTGGAGAAAGAACAGCAAATAAAACCTAAACCAAACAGGGAAAGAGAAATAATAATGATTAGAACAGAAATCAATGAAATGCAAACCAAAAGAACAATAGAACAGATCAATGAAACTAGAAGCTGGTTCTTGAAAGAATTAATAAGATGGACAAACCCTTAGCCATACTTACAAAAAAGAAAAGAGAAAGGACTCAAATTAATAAAGTCATGAAGGAAAGAGGAGAGATCACAACCAACACTAAGGAAATATAAATAATTATAAGAACATATTATGAGCAACTATATGCCAAAAAAATTAGGCAATCTGGAAGAAATGGATGCATTTCTAGAAATTAGTAAGCTATCAAAACTGAAACAGAAAGATAAAGAAAACCTGAACAGACTTATAACCAGAAAGGAAATTGAAACAATAATAAAAAACTTCCCAACAAATAAGAGTCCATGGCCAGATGGCTTCCCAGGGGAATTCAACCAAATATTTAAAGAGGAACTAATACCTATTCTCCTGAAGCTATTAAAAAAATAGAAATGGAAGGAAAACGTCCAAACTCATTCTATGAGGCCAGCACCTTTTATCCCAAAACCAGGAAAAAAAAAACCCATAAGAAAGAATTATGGACCAATATCCCTGATGAACATGGATGCCAAAATTCTCACCAAGATAGTAGCCAATGGAATCCAACAGTACATTAAAAGGATTATTCACCACGACCAAGTAGAATTTATTCCTGGCCTGGAAGGTGGTTCAACATCTGCCAATCAATCATTATGCTACATCACATTAATAAAAGAAAGGATGAGAACCATATGATCCTCTCAATTGATGCAGAAAAAGCATTTGACAAAATATAGCATCCTTTCTAGAATAAAATGCTCCACAGTTCAGGGATAGTGGGAACATACCTTAAGGCCATACAAACAAACAAACAAACAACAACAACAAAAATCTATGAGAAGCCCACATCAAATATCATTCTCAATGATACTAACAAGAGGTTTTCCCTAAGGTCAGGAACATGACCACTCTCACCACTGTTGTTGAACATAGTACTAGAAGTCCTAGCCTCAGCAATCAGATATAAAAGATATAAAAGATTGGCAAAAAAGAAATTAAATTCTCACTCTTTGCAGGTGACATGATACATTATGTGGAAAACACAAAAGACTATTCCCCAATATTTCTAGAACTCATACAGAAATTCAACAATGTGGCAGGCATTTGATGCACAGAAATCAGTTGCATTTCTATACAGCAACAATGAGACTGAAAAGAGAGAAATTAAGGAATCAATCCCAATTACAATTGCACCAAAAACCATAAGATACCTAGGAATAAACCTAACCAAAGAGGTAAAGAGTCTGTACTTTAGAAACTACAGAACACTTATGAAAGAAATTAAAGAAGACACAAAGAGATGGAAAAACATCCCATGCTCATGGATTGGAAGAATAAATGGTAAAATGTCTATGCTTCCCAGAAAAATCTACATATTCAAAGCAATCCCTATCAAAATACCATTGATATTTTTCACAGAGCTGGAACAAATAATCCTAAAATTTGTATGGAACTAAAAAAGACCCTGAATAGCTAGAGGAGTATTGAAAAAGAGAACCAAACCTGGGGGCATCACAGTGAAACACTTCAGGCTATATTACGAAGCTGTAATCATCAATACAATATGGTACACCTAGATCTATGGAACAGAATAGAGAACCCAGAAATGGACCCTCAACTCCATAATCAACTAATCTCTAACAAAGCAGGAAAGAATATTTGATGGAAATATGAGTCTCTTAGTAAAAGGTGCTGGGAAAATGGGACAGCCACATGTAGAGGAATGAAACTGGACCTTTTTGTTATACCATGCTCAAAGATAAACTCAAAATGCATGAAATATCTAAATGTGAGACAGATATCCATCAAAACCCTAGAGGAGAACATAGGCAGCAACCTCTTCAACCTCAGCTGCAGCAACTTTTTGCTAGACACCATCTCCAAAGGCAAGGGAAACAAAATGAACTACTGGGATTTCATCAAGATAAAAAGCTTTTGCACAGCAAAGGAAACAGTCAACAAAACTAAAAAGCAACCTATGGAATGGGAGAAGATATTTGCAAATGACATATCAGATAAGCGACTAGTATCCAAGATCTATAAACAACTTAGCAAACTCAACACCCCAAAAAAACAAAGAATCCAGTCAAGAAATGGGCAAAAGACATGAAAAGATATTTCTCAAAAATGACCTATAATGAATGATGAAATGATGAAAAGATATTTCTCAAAAATGACCTAAATGAAAAAATGTTCCACATCACTTGGATTCAGGGAACTACAAATCAAAACCATAATGAGATACCACCTCACACCAGTCAGAATGGCTAAAATTATTAAGACAGGAAATAGCACATGCTAATGAGGATGTGGAGAAAGGGGAACCCTCTTATACTACTGGTGGCAATGCAAGGAAGTATAGCACTCTGGGGAATGGTATGGAGGTTTCTCAAGAAGTTAAAAATAGAGGTACCCTATGACCCCGTAATTGCACTGCTTGGTATTTACCTCAAAGATATAAACATAGTGATCTGAAGGGGCACCTGTACCCTAAAGTTTATAGCAGCAATGTCAACAATAGTCAAATTGTGGAAAGAGCTGAGATGTCCATTGACTTATGAATGGATAAAGACGATATGTATGTATGTATGCACACACATAATACATATATATACACACACATACATGCTTACATACAATGGAATAATACTCAGCAATCAGAAAGGACGAATACTTACTATGTGGATGGAACTGAAGGGTGTGATCCTGAGTAAAATAAGTCAATCAGAGAAAGACATTTTATCACTCATATGTGGAATATAGGAAAATGCACCTAGGATCATAGGGGAAGGGAGGGAAAAAACGAATGGAAAGTCATCAGAGAGGGAGAAAAACCCAAGAGACTCTTAAATATAGGAAACAAACTGAAGGTTGCTGGAAGAGATGTGGGCGGGGGAATGGGGTGACTGGGTGATGGATATTAAGGAGGGTATGTGATGTTATGAGCACTGGGTATTATACACAATTGATGAATTACTGAACTCTGCAATTGAAACTAATGATGTACTATATGTGGGCTAACTGAATTAAAAAAATATCTAAAACTCGTCTAAAGACATGACTATGTTGTTCTTCTGATTAAAATGTTTTAATGGGTCCCAATATCATTCAAAGTAAAGACAAACATCTTATAATGGATCAAAAGAACTTACAGGATCTGGCTTCTGGGTTCATACCTAAAGGCCTTACAGACTACTGTCCTAATTCTGTGTTTCAGATATATCAGCCATCCTAGAATTCCTTAGACTACAGGAGTCTCCCCTTTTCCTCAGGAGATATGTTACAAGCCCCACACTGGATGCCTGAGACTGTGGATAGCATCAAACCCTATATATACTACATTTTTTCCTATAAATGTATACCTATGAGAAAATTTAATTCATACAACAGGCACAGTAAGAGATTAACAACAATAATGGATAATAAAATAGAATAATTATAACATATGCTGTAATAAAAGTTATTTGAATATGGTCTTTCCTTCTCTAAATGTCTTACTGTGCTTTACTAACTCTTCTGATTCTTGCAATGATGTGAGTCAATAAAATACATGAAATGAACTGATGTGAATGATGTAGGCATTGTGCACAGTGTTGGGTCACCACATATTTTCTGATGATACATCAGGACATCGGGAGGCTCATCTGCTTCTGGATTGTAACTGACCAGTTAACTGAACCACAGAAAGCAAAACCACAGATAAGGGGGACTACTGTTAGGCACACTTTTACCTTAAGTCTACCTCTTCGTGGAATACTCCTTCCCCATATATCTACATGCCTACCTGCCATACTTCTTTCACATTTTTCTTAAGCTGTCACTTTCTTAATGAAACTTACATTTACTATACTATCTAAAATTTCATCTTGTCCCTCCAGACTGAGATTCTTCAACCTCCAAACGTTACTCCACTTTTTATATTTTTCATAACACTTACAGAACATAATATAAAATGTACTTATTTGATATGCTGTTTACTGGCTATCTCTATTTTTTGAAAGAAAGATCCATGAGGACAGAAATGTTTCTGATCTATTTATTGATATAACCCAAATTACTAGAGTAGTTTTCAGATAGTAGAGACTCAGTATTTGTTAGAGATGGATAGATAGATAGATGATAGATAATAGTTGGATGATAGAAGACAGATAGCTAGCAAGCCAGCTTGCTAGCTGTTGGAATACATGGAAGTAGATGACTGTAAAAGTAACATCTTTTATTGAGGTATTGAGAAGAGGACTTGTTTTGCATTGTATGGAGGCAGAGAGTCAGATGTTTATAGTTTGAAGACCTTAGATAGACCATATATCTATTAGATCTTGAGGACTCGGTCTAAGGGCTCTTTCTACATGTAAATATTTCTAGAAATTACAGCTTGATGAAATTGGAGGATCCTAAGACTACTTACCTATTAAGCAACGTTTCTGATTTGGGATCCAATAATCTATAACTTAACAATCCTCTTCAGTGATGCTTAGGTACAATACCTCTTAGAAATACTATTTTGAGTACTTAATACATCACCAGCAAACATATATCTTAATAGTTTGAGGAATGGTACAGAAGAGATATATGCCTGGGTGTGGAAAAGTGAGGGAAAATAATACCTGAGTGAAAATGCCTAGACATAAAGGGCAATAACACAATGAGAGTAACAAGGGCAAACTATTTTATAAGTCTGTTCTTCCCCCACAGAGTCATGGGTAATTGCAGTGGAAGAGAGATTAGAATTTGAAGGAAATCAGTATCAGGAAACAATCATATTTTACATTAAACTGTATCCATTTTCATGCATGATTAAATATACTTATAATCTACATTTTGCAGGAGATGCAATCATGTTTCTCAGAAGACAATTAGGAAAACAATTTCCAGTGTTTCTATACTTATAATAAATGTGCATTTAGTGGAACTCACGTTTGAGAAATTAACAGAAGATTAAATAATTATTTTTGCTTTCCCTTAACTACATATAACATAGACACCCCTTATATGGACACCAGCATCCCTAGGGACTGCTACTAAATATGAATATTCTGTCATTGTCTTAATTTACTATTTCAAAGCCACACAAATCCCAAACATTCTCAAAATTAAAGATTATAAAGTTATCTTAATTTCAACCAATCACCATTTAACAGAGGGGGCTCTCAGTAAGATTACTATCTGATAAGTTGGGAAATTAGGGAAGAGACTTCCCACTGGAGACAGAGAACTTACATGGGGCTAATGGAGGAAAAAATACCAAATTGCATTCTTCAGTCTTTAGTTAAGACTCCCAGCTTCAAATATGAAAAGACAGAAATTTCACATTGCTTCTGAAAATACAACACAAAAGATATTCTGAGCAGTCTAACCATAAAGTTATGAAAAGCACCTTTGAGCTGCCATCCTGGTGAACTCAAGGTGATACTAACATTCTTTTATCTAATGGGAAAATATACAAAAGGCTAAAAAAAAAAAAAGAAGTAGAACATAAAAAACTGTTGTATCTAAATCAAAGCTCCCCCACATGTTTAATTCAAAGCATTTAAATCACTAACACCCAAGTTAGAAAATAATATTTCATATTCTATTACTTCTAAATAGGTCTTGAAAATAGTCTCTGTCACAGAAGGCATGATTCTTTTAAATAGACCTTTCTCAATATGTTGCTAATCCAAAGTGTAGGGTCACATGACACATCTTTCCAATAAGTGCTAATTAATCAACAAATCAAGGTATATCATCTTAGAAAAAATTGCTGAAACTAAGAAAGTTAGTTAAAAATTAAAACATCCTCAGAGAGGAGAAGAAGGTGGCAGTGGGCTGGGAGGACCCTAGGCTTGCTTTGTCCCACAAATACCACTAAATTACTATCAAATCATCCTAAATGCCCCAGAAATCAATCTGGGGACTGGCAGAACAAACTCCACAAGTACAGGAAGAGAAAAGACTAAACCAAAGAAGGCAGGAAATGCAGAAACACCACTTGGGAGAGAAATAGATCTTGGGTATGGTGGTGAACCTTGGTTGCAGAGAAGAGCTAGAGATAGACTGGCACACAGGGAAGACAAATCTCCATAGAAATTGGCTTAGAAAGCAAGAGGGGGCAAATTCATGAATTCTTATAACCAGGAGGGCTTAAAGCTTTAAGTTCTAAAGTTCAGTAGGCTTAGCTAGTGAAGAGCCTGGAGGCATTGGGGCTGCTCTTGGACAGAAAGCAGGGAAACAACCTGGGAACATACAGTATGAAAATAGCAATCTGAAGAGCACCTGGGGCACACAATGGAGAGGTTATTTGCTTTTATCAGAGGGTGTCCCAGAGAGGCAGTTTTCACAGAGAGACACCCTCCTGGGACAAAGAAACTGGTGGCTTTTCCTTTCCCCATCCCTCAGTATAAGTACAAAACCCCCTGTAAGAACCAGTATGGCACAAAAACTCAATACCTACTAACATGCTTACACCAAGTGTCCTCCTCCCAACTCTGGTGAAATCGCTCTTCCCAGTCACACTTACTTCAGTTCCAGTGCAGCAGTTTGCCTCCCCAAGAAGACCAGTACAAATAGCTGCCATCACTATATCTCCTAACCTGTGAGTTTTGTGAGGCTTTGGTTCTAGTGGCAGTGGTGACAGGTATCCTTTCAAAGTAGACCAGAGCATACCTAGCTAAAATTTACCCCATTCAGCCCATGGACCAAACTGCCCACAGAAGGCAAAGAGAGTCACTGCAGATGACTGGCCTAAAGGATAAAGTAGCCAGGATACAATAGTAAAGTGCATGTAGCACATATTGGAGATAGTCTCAAAAGTGCTAGGCCCTGCGGAACAGAGGACACTATACTGCAGGGCCGTACAGGACCTCTTCTCCATAAAGTTGTTATCCCCAAACAGGAGACATCACTGACTAACACAGAGAAATAGGCAGAGACTTAGAGAAAATAAGAAGATAGAAAAATTTGTCCTAAACAAAAGAACAGAATAAGGCCACAGCAGGGAATCTAAGCAAAACAGATGTAAGTTATATGTCTGATGAAGAAATTAAAGCAATGATAATAAGAATACTCACTGGACTTGAAAAAAGAGTGAAAGATATCAGTGAGACCATTAAAAAAGAGATAAGGAATAACAGAGCAGAGATAAAAGACTTAATAAACAAAATTCAAAATGCATCTGATGGAATGAACAGCAGGCTAGAAGAAGAACAATGAACTAATGACCTAGAAGACAGAGTAATGAAAGTAATCAAGCTGAATAAAACAGAGGAAAAGGAATGGTGCGAAATGAGAACAAAGGGAACTCATGATGTTATCAAACATAACAACATGCACGTTATAGGAGTCCTAGAAGGAGAGAGAGAGGAGGCAGATAATTTATTTGAAGAAAAAAATACCTGAAAACTTTCCTAATCTAAGGGGTGGGGAAACAGATACCCAGATCCAGGGGAGACAGAGAACCCCAACAAAATCAACAAAAGCAGATCCACACCAAGACACATTATAATTACACTGGCAAAATATAGTGATAAATAAAAAATTGCAAAAACCAGCGGCCCCCCCCACAAATTACATACAAAGTAAATGCTATGAGGCTATCAGTGGATTTTTTACAGAAACTTCCGAAGCCAGAGGGTCTGGCATAATATATCCAAAGTGCTGAATGGGAAAATTCTGCAGCAAGAATATTCTATCCAGCAAGGCTATCATTCAAAATAGGAGAGATTAGGAGTTTACCAGACAAATCAAAACTAAAGGAGTTCCTGATCACTAAATCAATCCAATGAGAAATATTAAAGGGGACTCTGAGTGGAAAAGGAAAGATAAAAAATGACAGCATGAAGATAAGAAAACCAAAGCAGTTAAAATGAATATTTCTGTAAAAAAATCAGTCAAGAAACTTCCAAAATAAGAGAATGTAAAATATGACACCATATATTTAAAAGGTATGGAGGAGAGGAGTAAAGAATGAGTTCAAACTTAATTGACCATCAAGTTAATATAGACTGCTATGTGCAAAAGATATTCTAGTGGTAACCACAAACCAAAAACTAATAAATATTCAAAGAATAAGGAGACAGAAATCCAAATACATCACTAAGGAAAACCAACAAACAAATGAAAAAGAGAAAAAGATAAGACAAGATTAGAGAAACAACCACAAGACAAGTAGCAAAATGGTAATAAGTACATACTATCAATAATTACTCTGAATGTAAATGGACTAAATATTTCAATAAAAAAAATAGGGTGATAGAATGAGTTAAAAAAAAAAAAAAAGACCCATCTATATGCTGCCTACATGAGACTCATTTTAAGTCTAAAGACCCTACAGATTGAAAGTGAGGGGATGGAGAAATATTTATCATGCACACTTATAATGCATTTATCATTATCATGCATTTATCATAACATTTATCATGGATGTCAAAAGAAAGCCAGAGTAGCAATACTTGGACAAAATAGATTTTAAAATGAAGACTATAACAGACAAAGGACACTACACAATAATAAAGGAAACAATCCAACAAGAAGATATGACAATTGTAAATATTTATGCATCCAACATGAGAGCATCCAAATACATCAAACAGTTAATAATAAACTTAAAGGAACTAATCAGTAATAACATAATAATAGTAGGGGCTTTTAACACCTCACCTACATCAATGGACAGATTGTCTAAACAGAAAATCAGTAAGGAAACAGTAGCTTTGAATGACACATTGGAATAGATGAATTTAACAGATAAATTCAGAACATTCCATCCTGTAAGAGAAGAATACACATTCTTTTCAAGTGCACACAGAACATTCTCCAGATCACTTATTAGCCCACAAAACAAGCCTCAATAAATTCAAGACGATCAAAGTCATATCATGCATCTTTTCTGACCGCAATACTATAAAATCATGAAGTCAACCACAAGAAAGAATCAGGAAAGATCACAAGTTCATGGAAGTTAAACAATGTGGTACTAAACAATGAATGGGTCAAGTAGGAAATAAAGAAATGAAAAAGTACATGGAAACAAATAAAATGAAAAAACAATGGTTCAAAAACTTTGGGATGCAACAAAAGGATTTCTAAGAGGGAAATGTATAGCAATATAGGTCTACCTCAAGAAGCAAGACAAAACTCAAACAACCTAACCTTATACCTAAAGGTGCTAGGAAGTAAAAAACAAAAGAAAACAATAAACCAAATACTAAAACCAGCAGATGGAAGGGAATAATAAAGACTAGAACAGAATTTAATGATATAGAAACAAAACAATAGAACAGATTTTAAAAAATGGGATCTAATTCTTTGAACAAAAATCATTACAATTGATAAACTGCTAGTGAGGCTTATTAAGAAAAAAGAAAAGACTCAAATAAGTAAAATCACAAATGAGAGAGGAGAAATAATAGCCAATCTCAGAAATACATAATCATAAGAGATTATGAAAATCTATAAGCAAACATATTGGGCAATCTACAAGAAATGGATAAATTCCTAGAAATATATACACTACCAAAACTGAAACAGAAAGACATAGAAATTTTAAATGGACTGAAAACTAACAAAGAAATTGAATCAGTAATCAAAAAAACGCCATAAATAAATATGGCAATCAGTCAGTCCAGGACCAGATACCTTCCCAGGGGAATTCTACCAAACATTTAAAGAAGAATTAATACCTATTCTTCTCAAACTATTCCAAAAAATAGTAAAGGAAAACTTCCAAATTCTATGAAGCCAGCACTATCCTGATATCAAAATCAGACTAAGACTCCACTAAAAAGAAAACTACAAGCCAATATATCTGATGTACATAGATGTAAAAATCCTCAACAAAATACTAGGAAACTAAATCCAACAGTGCATTAAAAACAATCATTCACCACAGTCAAGTGGGTTTTATTCCTGAGTTGATAATATGGTTCAATATCTGCAAGTCAATGTGACCCATTGCATCAACAAAAGAAAGGATAAGAACTATATTATCATTTCAATAGATGCAGAAAAAACATTTGACAGAGTACAACATCCATTCATGATACAAACTCTTAATAAAGTAAGTGTAGAGGAAACGCACCTCAATATAATAAAGTCCATATATGAAAATTCCACAGCTAACATCATCGTAAATGGAGAAAAACTGAGAACATTTCCTCTAAGATCAGGAAAAAGACAAGGATGTCTACTCTCACTGCTTTTATTCAACATAATACTTGAAGTCCTAGCCACAACAATCAGAAAACAAAAAGAAAGAAAAATATGCCAAAAATAATGATATTTAGGAATAAACCTTCCCAAAGAAGTGGAAGACTTTGACTCTGAAAATTATGAAACACTTATGAAAGAAATTAAAAATGACACAAAGAAATGGAAAGACATTCCATCCTCACAGATTGGAAGAATAAATATTGTTAAATGTATAGGCTACCAAAGCAGTCTATACATTTAATGTAATCCCTATCAAAATACCAACAGCATTTTTCACAGAGCTAGAACTAATTCTATAATTTGTATGTAACCACAAATGACCTTGAATAGCCAAATCAATCTTGAAAAAGCAAAGCAAAGCTTGAGGTATCAGAATTCTGGACTTATGTTATATTACAAAGCTAGTATGGTACTGGCAGAAAAATAAACATACAGATCAATAGAACAGAACAGAAAACCTAGAGTAAACCCACAATTATATAATCAATTAATCTTCAATAAAGCAGGAAAGAGGATCCAGTGAGAAAAATAAAGTTTCTGAAACAAATGATATTGAGAAAACTGGACAGCAACATATAAAAGAATGAAAGTGGACCACTTACTTTCTTTCACTATACACAAAAATAAATTTAAAATGGATCAAGGACTTAAATGTGAGACATGAAGCCATAAAAATCCTAGAAAAAGGCACAGATAGTAATTTCTCTGACATTGGCCATAGCAACTTTTTTCTAGGCAAAGGAAACAAAAAACAAAAATACAGTAATGGGACTACATCAAAATAAAAATCTTCTACACAGTGAAGGAAACAACAAAATCAAAAGGCACTCTACAGAATGGGACAAGATGTTTTCAAATGACATATCTGATAAAAGGTTAATATCTCCAATATACAAAGAACCTATACAGCTTGACACCCAAAACAAATAATCTGATTTAAAAAGTGGGCAGAAGACATGAACAGACATTTCTCCAAAGAAAACTTTCAGATGGCCAACAGACCCATGAAAGGAGGCTCATTGTCATTCATTATCAAGGAAATGCAAATCAAACCTACAATGATATATCATTTCACAGACGAAAGAACAGCTAAAATAAAAAAACACAAGAAACAATAAGGGTTGGAAGGAAGTGAAGAAAAAGAAACCCTCTTGCACTATTGATAGAAATGTAAACTGGTACAATCACTGTAGAAAAAAGTATGGATATTCCTCAAAAAGTTAAAAATAGAACCCTAGGATCCAGCAATAACACTACTGGGTATTTATCCCCAAAATGCAAAAGCACTAATTCAAAGGGATACATAAACTCCTGTGTTTATAGCAGCATTATTTATAATAGCCAATATATAGAAGCAGTCTAAGTGTCCATAGATTGATTAATAAAGAAGATAAAAGTACATATAATGGAATATTATTCAGCCATAAAAAACAATGAGCCCTGCATGGGGCTCTGTGCTCATGCAGTCTGCTTGTCCCTCTCCCTCTGCTCCTTCCCCTGCTCACTCTCTTTCAAATGAATGAATAATAAATAAAAATCTTTAAAAAAAAACGTATGAAATCTTGCCATTTGAAAGGTTTTAGATGGAATTACAGAGTATTAAGCTAAATGAAATAAGTCAGATAAAGACAAATATCATATGATTTCACTCATATGTGGAATTTAAGAAACAACAAATGAGCAAAGGGGGGAAAGAGAGAGAGGCAAACCAAGACACAGACTCTTAACTATATAGACCAAACTGATGGTTATCAGAGGGGATGTGTGTGGGGTGTTGGGTAAAATAGGTGGTGGGGATTAAAAAATTTAAAAGTCCTCTTCAAGTTTGAAAGTAAGAATGTTCAATGCGGATTGTTAACTCCTAGGCACAGAATGGAAGAGAAAGTTTACAATGGGGGATCTGGTTATATAGTGAGGGACTGTGACTACAGCAGGCCACTTAATGTTTCTAGGTTTTAGTGTTCTTCTCTGTAAAATGAAAGGATTTTACCAAATTCATGACTCTCATCTATGTTGACAGAGCCATAGGAAGCCACAGCAGCACTTGGGGACCAGTGATAAGGAGGAAAGAGCATAAAAGAGAAGCCAACATTTTTTTTCTTTCTTTTGCTGTTCCTTTTCTGTGTCAAACAATATTTAAGTTTTTCTTAAAATCTAATATTTTAATTGAAATATAGTGTACAAATTTTGAACATCAGATCGAATTTCCATAAAATGAACATACCCATATGTCTACATAGATCTCCCAAATCTGCCATAACATCATTATCATTAATCTTTCCCAAATTAACAACTATTCTGACTTCTAGCAGAATCATTTTTTTAAATTTTATAAAAATGAACATAATTTTCTTTGTTCAGTGAATAATATGCCCATGAGATTTGTGTTGTTTCATGAAGTTGGATTTGGAATTTTTTCATTGTTATATATTAATTATACTATTGCATGTATATACCAATATCTTTATTTTTTTGCTAAAATATTGAAGTGCATTTGGGTTGTTCCAAATTTTCAACTTTATGAATAATATTGCCATAAATCTTATTCATAAGTCTGCTGGTACCCTTATGCATACCTTACTGTTGAGGCTATTTCTACGTGTGGAATTATTGTATATATACTTAGCCATTGTAGTGCTAAACAGTTTTAAAAAGTATTTGTATAAATGCATATACTCTCCAGTAGCATATGAGAACACCAACTACTCCACTTTCTTGCAAATATGTGGTTTTTGCCACTTAAAAAATATTACATATTCTGATAGAAGTTCAATGGGATTTTACTGTGATTTTATTTAATTTTTCAAGAGACTGATTTATTTTAGAAAGAGAGAAAAAGCATGAGTGTGGGAAGGAGCAGAGGAAGACAATCTCAAGCATACTCCCCCCTAAGGAGGAAGCCTGTCATGGGGCTCCATCCCATAGCCCATGAGATTGAGACTTGAGCCAAAACCAAGAGTTGGCCACTTAACCCACTGAGCCATCCAGGCACCCACATTTTACTCTCATTTTAGAGTGAATTTCCTTAATGAATAAAGTGTTGAGGTATTTGTTTGTTTTATCTTTTTCATGAGTCACTTAAATATTCAAGACTTTTTTCTATGAGAAGTGTTTGTTCATCTCTTTTGAAAATTTTCAAGAGATGAACAAAACTTATTCTCTTATTAATGATTTGCAGGAATTCTTTGTATCTTCTTCATACAGGTTGTTAATCAGATATATGTATTGCAAGTATCTTTTCCACTCAGTGATCTCCTTTTTTCTCTATTATGACATTTGATAAGCAAAAGATTTACTTTTAATACAGTACCCGTTTGTCAGTCTTAACCTATATGACTAATGTTTTTGTGTCTTAAGAAATATTAACTCTCTCAGGACCGTGAAGATATTCACTTAATAATTTTTAAAAATTTTATAAATTTTATAATTTTTTTTCTTTCCTATTTAGGTACATTATTCACTTGAAATTGACTTAATTAGATATAGAGAGTCAAGGTTTTTTTTTTAATATATTGACAACCAGTTTATTTTTTAAAAATTTTTAAAAAATGTTATTTAATTGACACTCAGAGATCACAAGTAGGCAAAGAGGCAGGCAGAGAGAGAGGGGAAAGCAGGCTCCCCGCTGAGCAGAGAGCCCAATGCGGGGCTCGATCCCAGGACCCTGGGATCATAACCTGAGCCAAAGGCAGAGGCTTAACCCACTAAGCCACCCAGGCACCCCTGACAACCAGTTTATTAAAGACCATTTTTGAAAGAATTATGTTTCTGCTACTAAATTCCAGTGGCAACTTTAGTACAGATTAGATTACCATATGTATGTAGTTCTGTTTGTAGACTCTTCATACTTCTTTATTGGTCTATCTGTAGTTTTATAAAGCCTATGTATCATTTTTATTCTTCAAGAGTGTCCTCACTAGGACCAGGAATACCTGGTCTTTTGCATTTCCATGTAAAGTTTAAAAGTGGCTTTATAAACCAGAAAATATTGGCATATAAGTAGTTTTTCATTTATAATATTACTCAGTTTAGGGAAAAATTGACATCTTTATGATATTGACTCTCTCAGCTTATGACTATGGCATATTGGCATATTCATTTAAATTTTAATTGTTTCAATGACACATTTTAGTTTGTCCTTTTTAGAGGCCTTGAATAACTTGTATTTATCATATAAGACCATTTTGATGGTAGAAATTTAAATATTCTTTTCTAATTTATTTTTTCTTCCAGATCTGAAAATACAGGATTTTTTGTTTTGTTTTGGTATATTTATACTGTATGTGAAATCTTGCTAAATTCACCTATTAGGTCAGTACCAGGCCAGTACCAGTTTAGGTCAAACCACATGAAACTGCTTTTATAGCAGGTAAAAATGTTCAAATATCAAAATTTTAGTATGATTTAACATAATAGTTTTTCTATAGATTGTTTTGATTTCCTGTATACACAGTCAAATCAAATGTGATATGATTTTCTCTCTTCTCAGTACTTATATTTTTAAATTTCCTTTGGTTGTTTTATTCTAGTATCTATGACTTCCAGCATAATGCTGGATAGGAGAGGTGATTCTTGTTTTCTGCCTCACATCAAGAAAAATAATTATTTTACCAGTAATTATGATATTTTCTATAGGTTCTAAAATATATCCTTTATCAGATTAAGGAGACCACCTTTAATTCCTGTTTTGCTGAGAGTTTAAAACATTAAATCATAAATATATGTTAAATTTTATGGAATGTTTTACAATTTTATTAAAATGATATTGTGATACCTAACTGTATATCACCTTACACAGGAAAATGGATGCCCAGATAACTGGGTAAAACACTGTTTCTGGGTATCTCTGTGAAGGTGTTTCTGGAAATGATTAGCATTTGAGTTAGTCACTAAGAAATGAAGATTGCAGATGGGCATCATCTGATCAGCTTAGGGCCTGAAAGAATAAAAAGGTGGAAGAATGACAAATTTGCTCTTTGCTTGAGCTGGGGCATCTATCTTCTTCCTGCCCTGGGTTCTTGGGAATTTGGACTCAGACTTGGACTTACACTATTAGTTCCCCTGGTTCATAGGCATTAGGACCTAGATTGAACTATACCATCAGCTTTCTCCAGCTTACAAGCAGCAAGTCATAGAATTTCTTGGCCTCCATAAGACCAAGAATCTGTAGATACAGATGTAGATATAGATGATACAGATAGATCTAGATCTCCAGTTGGTTCTTTGGGGAACTCTAACACATATTTGATACTAAAACTAGAGTGTTATGGTAACAGGTAACTAAACATGTAGAAGTGGCTTTGGAAGTGGGTAATGGTTAGACACTCTAAGAGTTTTGAAGTGCATGCTATAGAAAAAGCCAGCATTGTCATGAATGGACAATTCTTATGAGGACTCAGAAAAGAGGACAGTTGTAGACAAAGCCTCCATATTTTATGAAAATACGTAAGTAATCCGGGACAGAATATTAGTAGATATATGGACAGTAAAGGTCATTCTGACAAAGTCTCAGGGGGGAATGAGTAAGATACTAGAAAGTGAAGGAAAGACAATTCGCATTATAAAGTGGCAAGGAACAGGGTTGAATTCTGTTAGTGTCCTAGTATTTTGTGACGGACAGAATATGTGAGAGATGAAATTGGATATTTAGCTGAAACTATTTCTAAATAATGTGATGGAAGAGAGCTCCGGTTACTCTTTTTTAATATTTTATTTATTTATTTATTCTAGAATGAGAGAGCATGGACTAGGGTGGGGGGGGGGGAGGAGAGAAAGAATCACAAGCAGGCCTTGGAGGATAATGATGGCGGGAATGGCATCAGGGCAGCATGCCAGTTTCTAAGGCTCTGAGGGGGTTAGAGAGCACCAAACGATACAGTCTCCTCCTGGCTGAGACGCTGAGTCCTGCCGTCAGTCTGATGCTCCCATCCATGGGAGGAATTGGGTGTCAGGCCTCTGGGGTCCAGAGCCTGTACACCAAACCTAGGGTTAGGGTTTAGACCTGGGAAAATGGCAGGCCTGACGTGCCAGTGCGGACTCAGGCTCTCCTTGATAAAGGAGGATCATTCTCATGCCTTAAGGTCTATTAAAGTTTGCCCAACTGGGTTTTGGATTTACTCAGAACCTGTTACTCCTTTTTTCTTTCCCTGCTCTTCCATTTGGTGGGAATATCCAGCCAATTCACCTTCCATTACATTTGAGAAGTAAAAAACGTATTTGATTTCACAGTTTCACAGCTGCAGAGAAATTTGCCTCAAGCTAAATTGTGCCTTGAGTCTTACCCATATCTGACTTAAATGGTATTAAATGAGACTTTGGATTTAGACATTGAAGTTGATGCTGGAATATTTTAAGACTTTTGAAACTATCTGGATGGAATGAGTATTTTTTGCATGTTGGAATGACATGGAGTTAGGGGCCCAGGGGTGGAATACTCTAAATTTAATGTCTGTATCCCCCTCCTGACCAATTAATATGTTGAAACCTGATCTCCAATGTGAAAAGGTATTTGCAGGTAGTAGCTTTGGGTGATGATTAGGTTGTGAGGGTGTAGCAGTCATGAGTATGATTAATGTTTATAAAAGAAGCTCTAGAGAGTTATCTTCCTGGTTCCACCATTTGATGACACAGTGAGAAGATGGCCATCTATATCACCCTCATCAAGTATTAGTAAGAGACCTTTGGATTGCTTCCCCTTGATATCCAGTGGTATGTTTCAAGTGAATTACCAATGAAGATTTCCTGTGTGCCAATGGTTGGTTCTCAGCCTCATTGTGCTAGCAATTCAAAAGGGTATTATTTCCTGTTTGTCAGTACTAGCCATGGTTTTCTTTTGAACCCTGATTTTTCCTGCTTTCTCAACAACTGTGGACAAGATCTGACCTAGATTACCCCAACCATCTTCTCTGCTATCACAGGTCTATAATCATGCCTTGTCTGGTGAGATCTGAATTCAAGCCCTGAGATTTATCTTCTTTTCAGGGTATTCTCCCTCAGCCCCAGGATAGGTATTCTTTAGATTACTTTTTTCTCCTTTATAGAAAGTCCCTTTTTATCATTAATGATTCTTTATATTGAACACTCTCTTTTCAGAGTACTGTGTGGTTTCTGTCTTCTGATTGGATCCTGACTACCAGAGGAAGGAGTAAATACTGAAATTTTGTCTATGTTCTCTGCATTACCAAGTGGAATTTCTGTAAGTAAAATATATCAACCTGGGAAGTTTGTCTCTTAATATATTCTTTTTTCTGAAATAACATCCCAAAGGAATTCATCAAGCAGTGAATGTTAAACCATTATATAACCATATAATAACATAAAGTCCATAGCAATTATATTTATAACTGAAACTTTTAAACTTAAAACTTTTAAATCTTAAAATGAGAATTTTTTTCTTCATATTTAGAATACAAGACAAAGTTCACACCACCTGAATTTCTAAATAGTTATAGGTGATAGACATGATTTTCCAGGCAATTAAAAATAACTTTCATGAGGCACCTGGGTGGCTCAGTGGGTTAGAGCCTCTGCCTTCGGCTCAGGTCATGATCCCAGCGTCCTGGGATCAAGCCCCGCATCGGGCTCTCTGCTCCGTGGAGAGCCTGCTTCCTCCTCTCTCTCTGCCTGCCTCTCTTGCCTACTTGTGATCTCTGTCTGTCAAATAAATAAGTAAAATTAAAAAAAAAATAAAAAAATAACTTTCATGAGGACTGATCAAATAGAAAATTGCAAAGGTTGATTAATAGTAATTAGTAGTTAAAAGTTGATTAATAGTAAATAGTAACAGTAATAATAATAATAAAACATTTATATAATTTTCTTGGCAGTACAATTTTATGACATATATTTGGCATCACCACTAAGAATATTATCTTTCATATTTTTCATGGAAAATTTTCTCCTTTTGGAAATAGGTACCTAATTTTACCTATGTTCTATTGTAGGGCATCCAAGAATATCAAAATTATATACATAGTTTGGGAATGCAAATTAAGAACAATACTAATGTTAATAAAAATAGAAAAAAAAATTACTGCTATGTACCTCCCAAGTTTTATCAGTTTTTTAGTGTAGCTAAAGTTCTGGGCAATAGGTCAGTAGGGGGTTGCTGAACACAGTGTTTTTCTAACACTGCAATCTTTTCTAAATTGTTATTAATTTTTCTATTCTTTTCTGGTAAAACAGCGAGGGTTGAAAGGGAAAACCAGTCTACTGTTTGAAGAGAAAAATTAAAGGACTTAATGTATTGATGAACTAGTGAAGTGACTAATTTTTCCCTGTACTTCTTACCTCTAGAGTTCTTGTTAGTTGAGGATATTTCCATTAAATGCAACTTGGTGCAATTCTGAATTAATACAG
Organism: Mellivora capensis; assembly: GCA_004024625.1. Classification (NCBI taxonomy): domain Eukaryota; kingdom Metazoa; phylum Chordata; class Mammalia; order Carnivora; family Mustelidae; genus Mellivora; species Mellivora capensis. Next base: position 36,532 of record PISX010018917.1, read on the forward strand.
TTAAGAAATACCATAACGGAAATCATGGCAAACTCTAGGTCATTAGAAAATTACTAACACTGAAGGTATATATTGTGTCTTTCAAACTTGCTTGCACATTAAAATCATCTGGGAGTTTAAAAAACAACAGTAGGAACAACTAATGTGGGGATAGCAACCACTATTTAAAAAAACTTTTTTTTGGCAAAGTCCCTTAATAGGTATTTTTGAAAAGCTCTCCAGAGTTTAATTTTCAATGAATGTATAGCCATATTGGTATTGTATTCTGAATAAATCTTTGTGGATTGATTATGTTGCTTCTGAATACTAGGCTGAGGTTCAGAAAGGTTAAGTTACATCAATGAATTCATTCTGAGAAATTTCTTTTCAGTATGATTTTTAAATATTGGCATTGTTTATATGTGTTTCATCAAAAACAAGTATTCTGTAGAAAACAAGCAATTTAAGCTTCTTTAACATACTATCTCAATTTTTTCATTTATCTGGCAGTTTTTTTTTCCATCATGAAAATATCATTTTTTCCCAATAGTGGCTGGTTTATTATAAGTTCAAAATTTATTGTAGTGAAAAAAAAAAAAAAAACTATGCCTGGAATGGAAGTGCCAGCTTCTAAATTGTTTCTGTGTCATTTCTGGATTTAAAATCATAATGCTGTAGAATCCACTACCAAATGTATAGCATTGCATTTTCTAACATACAATGATTAGGTACCTCCTGGTGGATATCTTAGTGCATTTAATAGAGTTAAAATGATTAAAGGCACTTTTTTTGAATGGCTGACTTTCCTTACATATTTTTTTCATGTTAGCAACTTCAGTAAGATTTTTGGTCCATCTCAATATGCACCTGATTAACCATCTGGATTTCACCTGCTTTGGAATCTTCCTGACATTAGAAATGCAAATTCTTCTTAGGAGTCCTAGGAGAGTTGGTTGCAGGCAATGGCAGCTAAAAAGTGGGAAGCTAGGTGGACTGATAATCAGATGGCTCTGACATAGTCTATTCTCAGCCAGATGGAGATCAACAAGTTTTAATGATAAAGTCAATGTCTCCTAAATTTTTAAGGACACTATATATTTTTACATAGTAGACTATCTTCTGTATTGATGCTAAAGATAAAGTATTTAAAAATAACTAAATATTTACTTTAGTTATTAAAGGACACCTGTCTTTGCATCATCTCATTGACATTATTGAAATTCTGGGCAACATACAGGGTGATCCAACATCAACCAAATTATCAATACATAGGGGAATAGTGTCATCACTCATGCAATATCAAGTTACACTGACATTACATTGACAAGTTAATTAACAAAATAATGAGCTTTATATATTTGACATATATTCAGTCTAAGGATTTTGCTTTGATAACTAGAGAGGCAGGCAGGCTACTTTTTGTTTGAGCAAAAGCTTTAATAAGTGAAATTATACTGTATGATGAACTTTAAAAGTGCTACTACATGTTTGGTCAGGTCAAGAGGGTTGTCTCAACTGATATATTACAAAACTATAAAAGTAGCTTCTTGGAATACAATATTTAACTTAATTTGGTGTTTTAAAGTAATAGATATAAGAACTGGGTAAAGATCTCTCTCTCTGTCCTACACACACACACACACACACACACACACACACATTTTCTCTCACACACCCACACATACACACACAGACCAAAACTTGAGCCAAAACATTAAAAACATTAAAGCTTCTTGCTTGGGGAATAACATAACATAAACATTCACTGTTGGGTGGAAAGACATTAAATAAACCAATACAGAAGGTGCAGTTAAGAGGAGCAAAATGGAGGTGACTGGGTGGCTCAGTGGGTTAAAGCCTTTGCCTTCAGCTCAGGTCATGATATCAGGGTTCTGGGATCGAGCCCCACATCAGGCTGCTCATCAGGGAGCCTGCTTCCCTCTCTCTCTGCCTGCCTCTCTGCCTACTTGTGATCTCTGTCAAATAAATAAATAAAATCTTTAAAAAAAGAGGAACAAAATATTGAGTTAATGAATCAAGGGAGCAATTAAATTTGTGAAAAATAAAAAATACAGAATGGCAAGAATTGGGCTCAGAGATATGGGGTGAGGTTTGAAGAAGAGAAAGAAAACAATTATCATCCAGTTACATATATAAAACAGGTGTACAAAGGAAGACAGAATACTAATATTATAAATTAGTGAATGTCATAAAGGAATAAAAAGTATTTTAGTTTTGAGCTCAAGGGGTTGAGACAGAGGATAATTTGGTGGGTGCAGGTGTTAATTAATGAATACTAGAAGATACAGCAAGAAAAAGAAGGAGATGCTTAACATGAAAGCTGCAGGTGTGATGTGATAGTTCTTTCACGCTTTAATAAGTTAAGGATTTCTATATTGTGATAGGCCACCCACTTAAGCAGCTCATCATGAAACATCAGAAGTCCAGGGAGAGAATGAGCACATGCCTAATGAATGAGCCAGAACAATTGAACCAACCCTTGTTATCCATGAGGAAAGTAGAATAAAGGAAACAATTAAGAAATCCCTTTCCTTATACAAAAGAACCAATCAGAAATGAAAAATTCAATAACTGACACAGAAAATACACTAGAGGTAATCAGTAGCAGATCAGGGTATGCAAAGGAATGGGTCAGTGATCTGGAAGACAGGGTTATGGAAGGCAGCCAAGCTGAACAGCACAAAGAAAAAAGAATTTTAAAAATGAGGATAGGTTAAGATAATTCAGTGAAATCAAGTGGAATAACATTTGCATTATAGGGATCCCAGAAAGTAAAGAGAGAGTAGGGGTTAGAAAATTTATTTGTAGGAATAATAACTTAAAACTTCCTCAATCTGGGGAAGGAAACAAACATTCAGGTCCAGGAAATACAAAAAGCCCCTAA
>PISX010018918.1:0-39469 GCA_004024625.1 Mellivora capensis
CCAACGCTCTGGAGCTGTGGTGGTTCTGGTGCCACCTGTCATCCACCCGAGAGCTGCAGCCAAACCGGGCGCGTGAGGGCTTTGGTTCAGCCTCGGGCGGAACCCCCACGGAGCTCGCTCCCGCACGTCAAGCATCTAGCAGTTTCTTCTGCTTTGGAGAGCCGGCTGCTTCCACTTAATCCCCAAAGTTAAAACTTCCCGCTGTTGACGTCTTCCACCTTCCAGTCAGACTGGTTAAAAACGGGCGTCAAAGGCAAAAATGTGGTTTCCCAAAAGGGCAAGACAGCATGAGGAACCCCGCCGACCCCTATAAAACTGGCAGAAAGTATGAAACACCATTTAAGCCTTTTGGAAATGGGCAAAGTGCAAATGAAGGAACACTCACTCAGGACCACCTGCAAAACTCAGCGGTGTGAGAACTCTAGACCCCACGGCCGAGGACATGGGGCGCTCCCGGAGAGAGGTTTCCTCCCACCTGGAGTGGGAGGTCAGCCTTTGTGATTCTGTCCTCATCCTACCTGTTCCCACGCTAAGTCCTGGGTGTGTGTGTGTGTGTGTGTGGCTGAGAAGAGGGGGCTTCCTTCTGCCCAGACCACAGCTGTGGGACAGCCTGGGCAGAGCACTCAGAAGACTGGGGCCCCCTCACCCTTGCCCCTGCTTGTGGAGGTGGTTCCAGGCCCGGAGAAGCAGGCCCAGGGGATCTCAGGCTGCTGCACGGCTGCCTCTCTGAGAGCGCTCGGTGTGACACAGGTGCAGTGAAGCCTGTCACAGTCCCTAGACGGAGCACTTGACTCTGAGACTTCGCCTGCGGGAGAGGCAGGCGTTACAACAGAGAGCGCGTCTCTCTGCCCTCAGAACTGACTTCCTCTGCAGTAGTGTGGAGGTGGTCTGGCCTTAGGGGGCTCTCAGGAACAGCAAGCTACGACAGAACCAAGATAAACTTCAGGCCAGACAGTCTACAGGTGAGAATCGGGGAATCCCGCAGCCGGAGGAGCCCTCCTGGGGTTGGAGCAAGCACCAAACATGACTCGGAAGCCAGGTCTCCGCCTTCAAAGCCACGGTGACGGGTTAGTTTGCAGAGCAAGTTAGGCCCCAGGTGACTGCTGCAAACAATGGAGCAATCCAACGGCATTTAATGGGGGTTGAAGCTCCAGGTATGGTCTGCGAGCAGCAGGAGAGTGCCCCCCAGGGTGAAGGTGCTGCCCGGGCATCGGACTGACCGTCACCTGGGGAGAGGGGGAATAAAGCGTCCAACAGAAGCATGGGCCCAATCACTCAACAAACAAAACGCCTACTAACAGCAACAAGCCGTGGGGAACCCAGAATTGCTACATTATCTGAAATGCCCAGATTTGACAAAAAGTTATGGAGCATGCAAGGAAACAGGAGAGCAGACGCACACCCTGGAATAAAGCCCGCGACGGAAGTGCCTGTGAGAGAGGCTGGGTTTGACTTTGCCAGAACAAGACTTCAAAGTGGCCATCTGGGGCCTGTTCAAGTGCTATGAGAAAGCACAAGTAAAGAACTGGACAGAGAGAAAAGAGAGTGAAAAAGGAAGCCTTCGAGAAAACACTGGACACACTGAAGTGCACCAACATACGTATAATGGGAGTACCAGGACGGAAAGGAGCAGAAGAGACATTCAGAGAAATAACGGCTGAAGCTTCCCAAATTTATTGAAAAACAGCGACCGACACACACAGGAATCTCAAAGGACTCCGCTCCCCATAGGAGAAATGCAACGAGGTCCGCAAACGCACACAGCACTAAGTTCTGAAAGCCAGGGACCAAAGACATCTTGAAGACAGCCGCGGAGAATGATCCCCCCTTAGCAGGGAGCTCCATAAATATGCCGCCAACTTGGCAGAATCAGTGGATACAGTCACATAACTCCAGGTTCTCTAAGAAAAAATCCCCAACCAAGAATCCTGCACGGAGCAAAGCCATCCTTCAAGAAAGACAGTGGGACAGGCACTGCCAGGTCAGCGGGGGGGTGGGGGGGTGGGGGACCTGCGGCCAGCAGCCGGGCGTCTTACAAGGAGTACTCAAGGACATTTAGTGATCCCCTGTGAGAGAGCACCAGGGAGGTCATCCCGTCCTTGCAGAACCCCGTTTTCATGCGTACGTGCTCCTCTCTTACTGGTTTAGAAAGCAGCTGTAGACGCGCATAAAGGGATGTGCTCTGGCAGCACCAGCATGAAGGGCAGGGGCTGGATCCGGCTGCGCTGCGCTGAGGAAATGCCAGCAGGGGACAGAAACCGGGCAGGACTGCGGCTTCCGACACTCAGGGAACAGGTGTAGGACCCAGAGACGGGGCCCAGGGAATAAAGGTACAGGTGTATATCCCACTGGGACCAGGCGGCCACAGACCTGCAGCGGATTCCGCTGTTACAATGCGTATCAAAATGTTAAACGATAGCGAACGAGTCGTTAAAATGCTGCATTACAAAGTATCCACTTTAAGGCCTTGGAACAAGAACAGAAGAAAGCAGACGTGCTTGAAGACAAGGGGAGCAGAACAGCACGCGTGCGTCCCAGCCTGTCAGGGACTCTGCGAACCGGCCCCAGGATGTCGGGCTGGCGAAACACGGCCCCGCACCCCAACACCCAGCGGCGGAGCCCCGCGGGGTCCCCCGTGCGGGAACCGGCGCCCCGGCCAGTGCCCTCCCACCCCACGCGGCCGCGAGCTGACGGCCGCCAGGCCGAAAACCAAGGGCTTCGGTCGTGGCAGCGGTTCTCGGGGTCCAGACCGGTTCTGGACCCTTTCCTGGGATGGGACCTGGCGGCCCTCTGTCCGGGGGCGTGACCCAGGACGCCCGCCTCGCCCCGGGGTGGCGGCGCGTGGCCCAGGATGCTCCCCTCCCCCGCCCCTCCCGGGGCGCGCCCTGGGAGCCCCCCATCCCGGGCAGTGATGTGGCTGCACCTTACCGGGGGGGGGGGGGGAAGGCGTGACCAGGACACCCCAGCTCGCCCGGCGGGGTGCTCTGGGAGTCTGGGAGCCCCCTCCCCAGGGCCGTGGTCTGGAAGCCCCCCACCCCGAGGCGGCCGAGCGGTGCCGCCCCTCGGCCCTGGGCGTACTGCGGTCACTCCTTAGCTCCGCAGACGATGGGTGGCCGGAGCCCCAGCCTCTTCGGCGCAGCTGCCCCCCGGCCTCGGCCCCTCACCTTCCGGCTCCTCATGGGTGTGAGCGGCGCGCTGCCGCCCCCAGCACCGCCCCGAGTCCCCACGTCCAGGCCTAACGCTTCTCAAAGGAGCGGCGACCCGGCGGCCCGCGGCCGGCGCCCCGGCGTCCGACGCCACCAGAAGGTTGACCAATCACAGCCCGGAGTCCCCTGCACGTGACCCAACAAAATCCGCGCCGTGCGCAGCGGGCAGCGGCCATGTTTGTGAGGGGCACCCGCCGGGCGGCCTCCGCGGAGAGACGGGGCGGCGGCCATGTTTGTGAGGGGCACCCGCCGGGCGGCCTCCGCGGAGAGGCGGGGCGGCGGGCATGTTTGTGAGGGGCACCCGCCGGGCGGCCTCCGCGGAGAGGCGGGGCGGCGGCCATGTTTGTGAGGGGCACCCGCCGGGCGGCCTCCGCGGAGAAGCGGGGCGGCGGCCATGTTTGTGAGGGGCACCCGCCGAAGCGCGGCGGAGGTCGGTTTCCAGGCTCTGGTCCCCCGTGTGTGAGCGTCGCGACTTTGCCGTAGCGCGCTTGGCCTGGGGGGCGGCGAGTCCGCGCGTGGCCCTGCTGCGACCCCCGACCCCGGCTTGTCCCCCAGCGGAGGTGGACCGCGGGCGGCCCTCGGACGGCCCTTGCTCCCCGGGGCTCAGCCCTTCCCGCACGGGGTGGCGGTCCCGCGGCGCCCGCTCCCCTCTCCGGTGTCCCGGCTCCCGGCACCCCAGGGGCCCCGCGTCAAAGCCAGCGGCCGCCCTTGAGAGGTTCTGGGGCCCAGGACCCGCCCCAAGCGCGCCCCGGCCCGCGGAGGGACACCGGCCCCCCAGGACGCAGGGACACCGGCCCCCCAGGACGCAGGGACACCGGCCCCCCAGGACGCAGGGACACTGGCCCCCCAGGACGGCCCCGTCCTCGCGCCCATCGGGACTGGGACCGCAGCCGGGCCGTGGCAGCCACGGGCGCGCGTCGCAGTCAGCGAGGCGGCGGTTAGGGCTGGTTTTCGGGTTTTCGGGACATTTAGGTCCGGCACGTTTGTCAGACGCACCGGGTTCTCCAGTTCAGCTGTGAAGGGCTGGAAAGTGACCCGTGCTGAGCTTCGCCCCGAGCCGACGGCGCCCGGTGCGTCGTCCCGGCAGAGGCTGACGCGCGCGTGTTCCCTGCCCCCGCAGGCCGACTCCCTCCTCCCGGGCCCGCCGAGCCCCTTCAGGGAGGCCGCCCGCGGCCCTGGCTCTGGCCACGAGGGGACACGTGCGCGGGGCTGTGTGCTCGCTCAGGCGCCCTGGATCCCTCGTCCTTTCCAGGGCTGTGCTGCCCGCGGCCTGTGCGCGGGAGAAGACGAACGGGGCCTGGCCGGAAAGTCCGTTTGGAAATGAAACTAATCTAATCCCCGGCAGCCGCTGGAGGGAAACCCAAGGCCCAGCCTGTTAAACACCTCACCCGTCCCACTTCTGCTGAGATTGGTTTCCTAATAAGCTGGGTTCCCTGGTTTTACTCCGGAGCCCTTCAGAACTCCACTTTTCATCAGCTGGCGCTTGACGGCCACCGGCCAGTTTCGGGCTCTCCGGTTGCTCTGGCGTCCGCGGAGGGTGCCTCCGGGGTTCAGCCTCCCCAAGGGCTTCAACTCTGGTTGCAAATGTGCCCTGTCCACCCGCTGGTTGTGTGAACGGTGCTTCTAGCCCCGCAGCTGCTCGGGCCTGACGCCCAGTGCCCATCAGCTAACCCTCCTTCCTTGTCTGTCTCTGATCAGTGACCATTCCTGGTTATTCTAGACCGCGCGGCTGGTCCCCCTTCTCCTCTTGCCCACACTGCCCACGGCAACGGACTGGTCACTTACCAGTGGTGGCCTGACCCCCTCCTGAAGCTCCAGGGGCTGCCTCACCGCTTCTAGGATCAAGAACCGGACGTCACGTGGCCTGGAAGGCCCAGCACACAGCAGGAGCTCCGGGAATGTTCGCTGAATGAAGGTGGAGCAGGTGAGGGTCCCACCACGGCCCTTCCTCCAGACCCATCCAGCCCGGCTGCCCTCGCCCCTCGCCTTCTGCTGCTCACACTGCTCCCCTCCTGGCTCCCAGAATGCAGCGGGTCTCCTTCCCCACCTGGCCCTGCGCTGTGCCTTCTGCTTGGAAAGCCTGCTCTCCCCAGCCCCCATCGATCTCCCTGGCTAATCCCCACTGAAACCTCAGATCAGGCTAAACCATGGGTCCTTGCGGGGAGGGGCATCAGCAGACGTCTCCCGCTGCCCACAAGCTCTGTCTCCTCACAGCTTTAGTTAGACTTCTGCTTTGCCTGCAGCTCGCCTCTCTTCCCTCCTGCTCACCCCCTCCCTCATTTGGTGTGTTTGCTGAGCTCCTGCCCACTCCCTCATTCAGTGTTTGCTGAGCTCCTGCTGTGTGGCTGGGGCTGAGCTAGGCCAAGCGTTACAATGGTAGTGCACCTGCCTTTGTCTTGTTTGTAGTCCAGCTGGGGGTGGGGGTGGAGGCAGTGGGGGGATGGGCACTCAGGGGACAGCGCACAGGGGTGCGGGGGTCAGATAAGGCTCCTTGTAGATAGTGACAGCGGGAATTATTCAGGGTCATTGCTTCCCTCCAGGGTGAAGCCCCTTTCAGGTCCAGTGGGAGGAAGCCGGCAGGAGCCCCCGCCTGGGCCAAGGCCGCCCCTCCCGGCGAGGCAGGAAGCCCAGAGCTGGTGCAGGAGCTGCTCTTGGATTCTCTCACTGCTCACAGGCACCTCCTTTCCCTCTTCCAGACCAGCTCTGCCCCCACCTTCCAGGTCCTGGAAGGCGAGGCCCGTGTTTAGCTCACAACCGTGGTCCCAGAGCCCGGCTTAGTGCCCGGCACATGCTGCCAGGTGCTCAGCGAATATTTGTTGGAGGGATGGCTGGGGGGAAGAATGCATAGGAGGGAGTTGCGGATTGAAGATTGGGAGGAAACTCTGTATTCTCACCCATAACCCAAGCTCACCGCCCAAACACTCTGCTATGTCCACAGCTCAGTGTTTGCCTTCCATAAACACTGCGGGGCTGGCGAGAAAGTTGGAGAGAATTTTCAATTGTTTAAGTCGGCAGATTTGTTAGCCGGGGTCCTTCTGGCCTGGAGCGTGTCTCTTTACCACCCACAGATGGTGGCCCGTGTGATGAAAGATTGTCTCTTATATGCTGATCCTTTATGGTTAAAAGACAGAATAGTTTTTCTAAAAAGTGAGGGAAAACCACGAGCGGAAAAGGTCACAGAAGAATATGGAGCAGCAGGAACTCTCTCACGGCTGGTGGGATCCCACACGGCGTGGCCGCTTTGGAAGGCAGGTCGGTGGTTTCTTACAGAACTAGGCACCTTCTTACCGTGGGATCCACGGTCACGCTCCCTCAGGTCTGCATGAAAGCCGGCACCAGCACGTTGCTACCAGCCTTATTTGTAATTGCTAAAACCTGGAAACCACCAAGACGTCCTTTAGAAAAGGCGAGTGGATAAAGAAAATGGTCTGTCCAGACAATGGCATATTATTCAGTGCTAAAAAGGCACGAGCCACGGAGAGATGGGAAGGAACCATGAACGCATCACGCTGGGAGAGAGGAGCCGGTCAGAGGACTCCAGCAGGGGACGTTCTGGAAAAGGCAAACCTAGACAGGGCACCCGGGTCGGTGTTCCCCGGGGACAGGTGCGGCGGGCGGATGAGCTGAGGACACGGGACCTTCGGGGCAGTGAAGTGACTCTGGGTGAGTAATTTCTGTTTTGTGGAAACCCACAGGACACACAGGACACACACCACCGAGAACGCGGCCGCTGGGGGTGACGACATGTGAACGTAGGCTCATCGACCATAACGTCCATCCCGCGCCAGGCGTGTGTCGGTAGTGGGGGAGGCTGAGTGGTAGCGGGGGGACAGGGGACTTGGAGAGATCTCAGTATCCCCTCGGTTTTGCTGTGAACCTACACTGCTCTGAAAAAAGCAGGTCTGCTTATAAAAGGGACATGATACGTGGAAGCATCGATGAAAAAGTAAAAGAAAGGGAAAGCGCGCAGCCTGGTTTTCCAGCGTCTGCGTCTGGACGAGCACAGCGCCGCGGCCGGACAGCAGTCTGCTGCTGAGATAGCTCCTCACGATCCACAGAAGGTACGCGAGAGGCAGGGGGAGCTCCTGCTGCGGGCACGGGGAAGTGCTGTGGGCACGGGGAAGTGCTGTGGGCTTCCCAAGGGCCGCCAGCCAGCTTTGAGCAGGAAGGGGTCCCCGTGGAGTTAGTTTGGGCGAGAAGAGCTTCCTGGAGGAGGTATCGTGCTCGTGTGCACACAGAGCTGGAGCAGGACACGAAGGGGACACATGGCACGCACCTGTGCAGAAGTGAGGGGCTGCGGGGGGTGGGGGGCCTGGTGCAGCCTGATGCTGCCCCTTCACAGGGCTCCCCCTGAGCTCAGCATGGATGGGATCTTTGTAGCTCACTTTGCAGGCTAACCAAACAGTCTGTGGCATTAAAATGTTTGGGAACAATTGGCGGTGTTCTGCGGCGACTCTCCCACACCCGGCTGGGAGGCGTGTGCCCGCGTGGGTGATCACACGTGCTCATGCTTCAGTAAGTTCACGGTCCACGGGAGGTCACCATCCAGGGCCAGCTTCTCCTCGGGCTCCTCGCGGACCGGGGGACCCGGTGCCCTCCATGCTCACCGCTGTGGTCACCTGGGGACAGCTGTGGTCACCTGGGGACAGCACCCCCCCCAGGGGTCCTTACTCAGCATTCCTTGATACTGTTTTTCTCGTCCACTTGGCTTTCAATTCCTGCCTTCTGTCTTTTCTGCAATTAGGTGTGTGTCCTAAAAACCCCACAGCTCCTCTGTTATTGAGAGCAGCTCAAAGTCATTTTGGGAAGGAGTCAGATATAGATGTGCATGAGGGAGAATCCTTACGATGCCTCCACATTCCCCCAACGTTGGGCCAGGGAAAATCGGCTGGAATCAGTCAGGAATGTCTCCTTACAACTCCTCAGCACGTTGTGACTGCTACCCCGTACGCTCATTTCATTCAGGAAACACTGACGGAGCCTTCGTGTGGGCCTCGGCACCGTGAGAAACGGCGGGCCCACCGCCGGGGCCCCGGCCTTGGGAAGCTGTGGGCGCACTCGGCGAAGGGGGGGAGCGGCTGCGATCTTGGACAGACAGACCCTCGTAAAGTGAGCAGAGAAGTGTGCTAGTGTGCTCTGACAACACAGAGACGCACAGAAAACACTCCTACGGGGTGCACACGAGCTGCTGTCCCTGTGGAGTGTTCAGACCATGAACCCCGACATCCCCCTGGCCTGGAAGCTTCCAGAGGCTCGCTGCACGTGGTGTGTGTATGTGTGTGGGGGGAGGGGACCCGCAGTTACGATGTCCTTTGAATAAAGAGCCTGGGATTTGCAGAGCCTGGAAAAGGCTAAGTTTCCAGCGAGATGAGGAAAATGCCGTTTTATGAGACTCTTTGGGCGGGAAGAAAAACACAAAGATGAAAAGCCCTATTTCGAGAGCTGCCCTGCCCTCCAGCAAGCAGGGTGGCCATGGTGGGAATCAGCTTATGAACATGGTGACCGCCAAACGAGGTTCGGGCTGTGGAGCCGAGATGTGTGAATCAGGCACTCGCAGCGGGCCTGTCTCTGCCTCCCACTCACAAATGCTTCCGTGTCCCGTTGCCCTTTGGGTTCATCTGGCTAAGCATCAGCGGCACATGAGGGACGTCTGCCAAAGAGTGACATTTGCCCACAAATGGGATGATCGCTCATTGGTGGTGGTTTTCCCCTCTGTGGCCACGTGGTGGTCCATGGCTGCCCAGGGATGAGTTCTGTTGGAACGGTCTGAGCTCCAGGCACCCAATCCTGAGCGCTGGTAGGACTCCACCACCACCCACCCGGGAGAAGGCCCGGCGGGGGCCCTGCCACGTCGCACTGATGTCACATTCTGGCAGGACATGGACCCGGCAGCACCGGGAACAGCTGACCCTGAGTCTAGGCCTCGAACACCCGAATTCCATCAGATGCTAAATCAGTGAGTGAGTTTCCTCTGGTCTGCAGAGATGGCGTCAGGTGCCCCCACCACGGCTGTCAGATCAGGGGATGAAGCAAGGGCAGCCAGAGGGCAGGCAGGGGAGAGCAGCTCAGGACGGCAGAAGTGCCGCCCCCGGAGGGCCCGGCCGTGCAAGAAGCCCTTCCTTCCCGTGGCCTTTCAACCACACGGAATTCACGCCATTCCCATGCCCAGTCCCGCCTTCCAGGACGTGGGACTGGAGAGGTTTTGCATCAGCAGTATTTATTGGGAAACACGGCGAAGTCTGGGGGAGCCCCGTCCTTCCCTGTAGCACACAGGTGGTGGCTGGCTCAGGGAACAGAGAAGGGTGTCCGCCGGAGGAGGAGGCTCATTCACAAAATCATATCTGATGTGAGGCTGTAGGTCAACCTGGGGAAGCTGTTCCCAGTCAACCGCGGTCCCGAAGGACACGGAAAGGGCCTCCGCGCCCCCACCTGCCCACGTGGGTCAGTGGAGGTGTCCCTCGCTCCCTGGGCACGGGGAGCAGCCCGGTGCGTGGTCAGCCTCCACTCACTCTGGCTGGCTCCCCGGCACGAAGGAATCCCCGATCTCCTTGAAGGGCATCTGCCTCGTCATGTCCCGGCGGCTGGCATCCCTCTTGCCCAGAATCCAGAACAGTTTGGGTCAGCGTGTTTCAAGGCAGCTAAATGCCAGATGAATGACACCGTACGAGTGTTGAAGTGGCATAGCGGAGGTTACCTGCGTCCTCGTGCGCAGCAGCTAGCAGGTGCGAGCCAATGTCAGCGAGGTGACCTAGCCTGTGGGGCCGTGCTGCTGCCCAGGCTGGATTCCTCCCCGCTCCTCCCAGCGGCGCGAAGGAGCCGCTTCAGCTCTGCTCTGGGCACAGAGCGGAAGGCGGGGCCGCTTTGTTATCTGGTCTCCACACGCTTCTCCGGGGTCGTGGGGTTGTTGGCTCGCAGACGGGGAGCGGCTAACGAGGTTTGTACCTTGTCGAGGGTTTTATGACTGAACCATCTGGAATTCTTGGACATTTTCAAACCAACGCAGTTGGCATGAGTTTAGAGGTGAAAAGGTGGGGATAATCTTTTCCCTTGAATCTGTCAGTCCCGGGATATGGATAGAACTTCGGTATAACCAGAAGACGCGGTCGTCCCGTCGAGGCGTTGGGGGACCGAGACTCATCCTTTGTCTCTTGCTCTGGCTCTGTCTGTCTGTCTCGCTCACACACACAGCGTGAGTTAGATTCAAAGTTAAAGGACGCAGTCCCCACAAGACCTCACTTCAGCTGCAAACTTGGGGGTCCCCAAGACTACCCTCAGGTTGGCTTAATTCTCTAGAAGGAGTCACAGAATTCCCCGAGGGCTCTCACAAGGAAAGGACAGGGAACGGACACAGACCGACCTCACCCCAAGGAAGAGACGCATTTGCAGACTGCTGGCACCCAGAGTGCGTTCCTGTTGTCCCCTCCTGCTGGGTCAGGAGCTGTCCCCGCCAGCGTTGCTGTGTGACAGCACACAGGGAGGATTGCTTCCAGGAAGCCCTCCGGAGCCCCACTGCCCCACAGGCTCATGCGTCAGGGCTGCCTCACGGAGCTGTAGTGGGTGAGCGAACACTGATCACTGACTGGTTGGCCACCCACGTTGTTGGTCTCAGTCTCTCGGTAATGGGCACCTGGGACCTGAAACCCCACCCTACATCTCAGGGCTGGTGTCTCCGGCACAGCCAGCCCTATGCTGAGCCCACCGCTCTGCGTCATGCTGTTGGGTTGCCCAGGGCGACCCAAGGCCTCCAGGAAGGCAGGACATTGTAGAGGGGACTTTCCAGAAGTGGGGGACAAAGACCAGATGAAAAGCCCCCTCCCCACGGAGAAGATGAATTACAGTGTCCCGGTGGGTCTGTAACTCCCCTCTCCCCTCACCATAGGCTGGTTGGATCTTTCTTATCTCTTTTCTCTTGATTTCTGCTGAATTCCCTGGAACTAATGCCCATTGTGTGCACCTGATTACCAAGGGGGAAGGTTTCATAGAACATTTTTCCTCTCAGGAAAATGAGAGGCACCCTGCCCTTTTCTTGGTGAGAGAGAAATGTTCTTTTGAATAATTTTTTTAATTTGCTAAAAATTTTTGATTCTTTTGCTGCGAGGACGCAATCTTCCAGCCGAGAGGCACACAGATAACGATGTTTTAATATTTGCGCTGCTCTGTGGTGAGGCCAGCAAAAGCCCAGGGGCTGCCAACCCACAGTGAGCTGTACCACAGCTCCCGCCAGCTCCCCGGGATGATGGCACACGGGTCCCGGGTCCCCGGCCATGGGGGAGGCACAGCCCTGCCCCTCCCTAGCCCCCTGCCGGGACCCAAGCGAGGCTCTTCTGCCTGCCCAGCCCACAGCGACACCCCTCATGCCCCCCGGAGGCCAGCTGCCCCCACCAGCCTCAAACCAATTTTCTCTGCGTCCAAAGGGAAGATGTGGTCCTTGCTGTTCACTTACTGCCTGGAGTTTTAGAAGGCGATGTGTTTTAAGGTCAGTGAACCCTTGTTGGTTCCGTGCCCGGTAGCACCTGAGCTGGCGGTCACTTGACATGGCCCAGGGCATCATGCTGTGTCCAGATGGTGACATTTTCAGCTCAAGAGTCTCCCTGGGGGCTTTTCCCAGCTTTTTAAACTTTGCGGTGTCAGATGGCTTCCAGCTTTCTGATTGAGCTGCTGCGGAGATCTGGCGGTCCAGGCCCGAGCATCGGTTACCTCTCAAGCCTTCTGACTTGGGCAGCTCTCCTGCCGTGGGACCCCAGCTTTGCCCCGTCAGCCACCCCAACTACTGACCAGCACGGGGGTGTCGCTTTTGTAGAGGAAGGGGTGTCCACCCGCAAAGGTGGCTAACGCAGAGGTAGGGCATGCTGGGACAAAGCTGGGCCCCTAGCAGGTCCCCGGTGACTGGGGTGGAATATCCAAGTCTGGTGGCCCTGGGGACGCTGGGCGTCTGAGCCCCCACGCTGATGCGGCCAGTATGGTGACCACTCGTGCTGCGAGGGCAGTTCCGTCGTGCCCGGCACTGTTCTAGACTTCTTCCGTGCATCGGTGCGTTTGATTTTCGAAGCACCCGAGAGATGGGGGTCTCTCCCTGCACCGTCTACACCTGGGGAGACTGAGGCACGAGGAGGCGAGGTCACGTGCCCAAGACCCCATAGCAAGGAGGTGGTAGCCTCCAGTTCTGGATTTAGATATCCTGCCCCTGCTGGGACCTCCCCACAACGTGGGGAGCTGCAGGGGAGCGGGCCCCTGTCCCCCAGGGAGGGGAAGTGCCTTGTGCCTCTAGCTGAGGGGAGGGTGGCTGGCTAGGAGAGCCTCCCTGCCGCGGGCCGGCAGAGGCTGGTGTCTCGGTCCCGACAGCAGGGGGCAGGATGAGACAGGGAACGGCCGCCGCCATAGCCGGTCTCGCTCTGCTGGGTGGAGAGGAGGCAGGTACGGGGCAGGCAAAGTGGCTCTGTCCCTGGTGACCTTCGGAACCTGGTGGGCCAGGGTTCAGTGCAGAGAAAGTTCCTCTTGGGTTCCCAGCACCCCGGCAGATGAGGGGTGTGAAGTCAGCTTGTTGACCTGGAATCATGCCGAGGGGGCAGCAGCGCTCAGGGCAGGCGGGTTCACCGCCTTGGAGCTCAGCCCCTGGGCCCACCACCAGCAGGGTCCCCCCTTCCCCCTACCACCAGCACAGCAGCCCTTCGGGCCTGGAGGCCACGCCGATCTGATCCTCCCCGAGGCTCCTGTGGGCCTTCTGTGCCGGGATCCTGGGGGCGGGTGGAGTTTTCTCACCCTCCCCTCCCCCACACTCTGCTGCCCCCAGGCTCTTCTGCACGGGGTGGGGGCATGGGTCACTGCCAGGCGCCATGCGAGGTCCCTCCCCCCTCCCAGGCCTGGGCGACCGCGGGGCCTCTGCCGCTAGGACCCAGGAGGCAGAGCCAGGACCTGAGACCCAGGTCAGGGTTGCAGACTTTCCCTCTCCTGCGCTCCCCCGCTCCGTGGGTTCCTTCTGGAAAACCTCTCTTCCTTTGTGGGGCCTCTGATGAGTGGTGATGGAGGGAGGGATCCGCTGGCCCAAACTACTCGGTCATGAAGGAAAACATGGAGGCCCAGAGTGGTGGAAGTCCTGACGCACCCAGGGGCCGCGGGCTGGCCTGCTCCTGGGGGGCTGTGGGTCCCCCTGCACGCAGGGCTGTGTTCTCTCTGTGTGGCTTTGGTGTCTCTGCTCGCCACTCCAGCAGCTATGCCCTCCCTTCTTCTCCCCACCCCTTTCCTTCCTGTCCTGCATCTCAGACCTTGTTCCTCCCTCAGCTTCTCTTCTGGGGCACACGGCCACCCCCCAGCTCAGCGGGAGGAGGGAGTCCAGCAGCCGACGCCCCTCAGGCTCCCTGGAGAGGCCAGCCTCGACTGAACGTGGACAGTCCCCATAGACACTCCACCTTGGGGGTTCCCAGGCCCCCCCGGGGTACACACCTGGCAACTTTATCCCAAATCTTCAGTTAACCAAGGCCAAGGGATGGGGCAGGACCTGAGCACCCACACCTGCTGTCAGACCAGCGGGCACAGAGGTCACCTGGGGCCGCGGGCATCTCTTTGCCAGAATCCAGAGGCCCATCACAGGCACAGGGTTCCTCTGGGCTGTGGTCCTGAGCTGCTGCCGGGACCCATATGGGGACCAAAGGGGAGCCCGTGCCCCTCGTGTTTCTGCGACTGTCTGGTGGTGAGTGGAGCAAGAACAGAGCTGAGATGTGGAGGTCTGCCTCTGGCCTGCCGTCCGGGGCCCGCTGCTGGCCGTGGGGTCAGGGTGGCCCTCTCTTGTGACTCTGCCGTCAGACTGTTTTGGGGCCTCCAGGGACCCGAGTGGGACCCTCTCTGTGGATAGGAGCTCGGGAGTGGGGGCTGAGGAGTAGACGTCTGGCAAAGCTTCTTTCTGTCCCGGCCACACTCCCAGCTCCAGACCCCATTGCCCTGGTGAGGCCTTTGGTGCCTGGGAGTAGCCAGCCCTGCGGGTGTGGACAGAGGCCAAGCAGAGAGGACTCGGTGCTCCGGACATGGCTTCAAAATTCACTCCCCTCGCAGCTGAACCAGCACAGGCGCCTCTCCCCAGGGTTGCCCAGCACTCAGTGTCCAGCTCCTGCCGGTCAGGCTTCTGACCTTGAGGAAGGAGGACGAGACCCTTGTGTCAGGGTTGAGGGTGGTGCACGGAAAGCGGGCGTCCTGGTCTGGGGCCTCGATGAGACAGGCTTAGGGCAGAATACGGTTCATTCAGCACGCATTGATGGCGTGTCCATTCTGGGCCGGTTGTGAGGTCAACAGTGGGCGTGAGGGGCCCCCAGGGCCTGCCCTGGGAAGGTGAGGGTCTGGCCGGGGGGATGGACATCAATATCGACAGGCAGCTAAGCAGACCGCACACCCTGAGGGCGACGGGGGTGGCCGGGGGCCAGACGGGGACAGGTAGGGGGTCGGTGGTGCGGGAAGGCACTGGACGTTCACAGTGTGTGGTGCGTCGGAAGACAGGAGTCTGGGTCGGAGCGCGAAGGGGCTGGTGAGCCAACCACGGACGCATGAGGACAGGGGAGACCGCAGCCCCACGGGGTTCCTGAGCTGTCTGGCCTCTGAGAGTGGCTCTGAGGCCCAGAGGCATCCATCCTACTGGGCACTAAGAGAGAAATGAGGGCAGCTACCCCCACCCCCACCATCCTACCACTGGGATATACGGCCGGTTCCCGACTGTGGCCAAGGACTGGCAAAGTCACTCACATGGGGCACGGTCTTAAGAACAGACATGGCTGTTTATTTCACGTGTCAGGTTGGCTGGGCCGTGGTGCCCGGGTAGTGAGTGAAGCCGACTGCCCTCTGTGATGTGGTGGGCCTCATCCATCAGTTGAAGGCCTTGCCAGAACAAAAGACCTTCGTCCCCTAAGCAACAGGGAATTCTGTGGCAGACGGACTTGGGTCTGCGGCCTCCTGGCCAGCCTTCAGATCTGGGGCTTGCAGCTTCCCCAGCTGTGTGACCAGTTCCTTGAACCAAACCTTTCCCCATGTGTACACCCGTCATTTTGATTTTGTTTCTTTGGAGAGCCCTGCTTGCTGCACCAGGGCAGGACACGCTGGACTTCTCTGAGACAGAAACCGTGGTCACTGAGAAGCAGCAGCCAGCAAAGGAGCATCCCTCTGGACCCGGGGAGACTGCTGGAGCGAGGCAGTGCCCACTCACCCACACTGTCCCCAGGAAAGCCTTTCCCTTATGGCACGACACACACCGCGCATGCCCTCTGCCCCGCAGTGCGATTCTGCCCGGTGCCCCCAGCCCCTGCTCACCCCAGCTCTCCCCTTGGCCTGACCAACACGCTCCTGCTCTGTGGTGCCTCTCGGCCACCTTGACTCCCGAAGACTCCAGAAAGGGAAGAAAGAGGGAGCCTGACTGCCGTCCTTCTGAAGCGTCCCTTGGTCCTCCGTCCATGCTGGGCCCTCCACTGCATTTCTCCCCTCCTATCCGGTCTTGTACCTCCCCAGTCCCTCCCAAGTCCCGTGCAGCCCCCGAGAGGCAAGGACTCCCTCCATTCCCTGGAATTCAGACTCCTTTACCTCTGCCACCCCAACTGGGGGGGCTGAGGCGTCTCTTGTCCACTTGCTGGGCCCTTCCTGCGAAGGCTGGGATCTGCCTCCGGGCAGATGGACTTGGCTCATGTGCATTCTGCAGGAGCAACACGGCGGGAGCCATGGCCCTCGGGGGGCCCTGGCGGCCACATGTGGAGGGGCTCAGACACGGCGTCTTTGCTGGCACGGCGCGGTGGCTGTGGCTGGGGCTCGGCCAGCCCCCCGCAGAACCTGTGTGTGGCCCCTCTTGGGCCGGCCTCTCCTGGCCTCGGCTCTGGGGACTCCGGCTCCCCCCTGCTGCTGCTTCTCCCCACTCCCCTCCCTCTGGACCTTCACTCCCCACCCCACGTTCTCAGAAGGCATAATTCCCACAAGAAACTGCCTTTCCCTGAAGCACAGATGGTACTTCTGCTTTCTTGACCGGCCCCGACGGGCTCACAGAGAAAGCTCTCGGCAGAGGTGAGGCCTCCTCATGCGGCGAGGACGCTGGTCTGGACGGGTCATCTCGTCTTTCTCTAAACCTGTCCAGTCTCACAGGGGCTCTGGCCATCATCTCTGCATCACGGGGAGGCCTGGGCGTCTGGGTGGGTCGTCACTGCCTGCTCCTGACATCTCCTTCCAGGGGACAGACGTCCCTCTGTGGAAAGCTCAGGCCTCCTGTCCTTGCTCTCCTCCCTCCCCAGCGGAGCAAACTTCCTTGGGAGTGGGGGGCAGCCCTTGGCCCGCCTTTGCCTGCACGATGCAGACAGAAGAGGACACACCATGAGCCGAAGGTGCTGGGTCTCCCTCCCTCGTTCCTCTCTGCCCAGACTGTGGGGGGCAGGGGGCGGGGAGCCAGCTGGTCTCCTCCACAAAGCTGTGCCCCCAACCCTTCGGGACCACGGTGAGGTTTTGCTTCTCCACACACTGGCTCGTCCGTCTGATTTGGTTCAGTTCAGAGCTTGGGTGGGAAGAGGGGTGGTAGGGTCTGCCCATCGCCCTCGGAGACGCCCCCTCAGAGACCCCCTCCAAGACCTGGATGACGGGAAATGCTTCAAAATCGGCATTTTTAAGGCACCTCCTTGCTCTCTACATCGGTATCTCCTTCGTGCTAAGCAGAGAGCTGGGTGGGGTTGGAATCTGGGCTCTGCCACTTACTTACCCCGTGGCCTGGGGACACTTCCAAATCCCCGGGTCTTCGCAGTAAAGTGCAGATAAAAATGCCTTCGGCTGAGGCGAGCCTGTGTTCCGCAGACGACAGCACGCCGGGTAGAGACAAACCCCGGGGCACATTGTTTCCCATCCTGGGATGCGGGGGACAGCGGGGGGTGGGGGCAGCCCGGCTGGGGTCATCCCTGGAGGCTCTCATGCGGACAGGGCGGCTGCTCTGGCGCCCGGAGACCCCAGGCCACAAACCACACACGACCGTGTGAAGAAGGAATAGGACGCACCTCTGGCTGGGACCCTTCCTCTGACACCTTCTTGCACAGACATTTCCCTTTTGATGCATGCCCACGGGGGCCAGAGGGCATAAAACCCCTGCACATAAACCCACAGCCCTTTGGATTTCAGGAATTCTAGGATCTACTAGAAGTGACCAGAGAGCACAGGTAGAGGGCGGTGGGTGGCACCCTCCATGCTTCCTGGTGGCTATAAAACCCTGCAGCCTGGGGTCTGATGACTCCTGTGAATTATCTTGGGCAGATTCCCACTGATCTCAGGGAAGAGCTTAGCCCTGCCGCTAAATTGCTATGTGAACTTGACCTTGCCACTTAACCCCTCTGCGTCTCAGTTCCTCCTCTGAAAGCAGGGAGGGCACGGGTTAGGTCGCTGGGATTCAGGCGGTCCGGGAAGAAGCCCCCCCATGGGCTCTGGCCCGGGAAGCAAGGGCAGGTCCTGGAGCTGAGAGCCCCAGGCCTGGCTGCAGACTCTGGCTCTGCTCAGTTCCGAGGGTGTGCATGAGGACGGGGCTGCCAGCGTTCTGGAGGGGCCCTGTCCTGGCTTTCTTCGTGCAGTTGCCTTGTGAAGGTCACACGGGAAACCATCCGGATTCCATCGCACTCTTGGCCCGGGAGTGGGAGTCAGTACTTAACCTCCTTTTGAGGAATAAGCAGAAGCGGAATTGGCTCCTGGGGGCAGGGAAACCAGCCTCCAGACCCAGTCCATGACATTCGCGCGGCAGATTTCCTACGAAACTCCTGAGCTCATTCCTGGTAGAATTCTCATCCAAAAACACCCACTGCAAACAGCCGGGGTGGGGGAGTGATGTCAGATTGTGACCACACTGCTGAGACCACAGCCCTGCTGCACGGCTGCTAATAGGACCGGGACTTCTTTCTAGGATCCCTGCCCCAGGGACTCGCCAAAGAGGAAGCAGAAGGCCGTTGGGACAGAAGTGTGGTGCCTGTGGGGTCCTGTCCGCCCCCCCCCCCCCCCCCCCCCCCCCCCCCCCCCCCCCCCCCCCCCCCGCCGCCCCCGTTGCCTCCCACCCACCTCTGAAGCCCCGTAGGGCGACTCACCAGCAACAACAAAGGGCTCCCCCTCCCCAGGCTGTTTGTGGCTTCGTGGCTCACGCAGGGCTGCTCCTCAGTTCAGAGGGAGCCTCTGTGTGCCAGGAAGGCCGGCGTGGAGGGCAGTCCCTCCTGCCTCTGAGTCCCGGCCCACAGACATCAGCTGCTCTGGCCGGGACAGTCTTTTTCCTTTACCAAATAGGGTTTGAAAGTCATCTGTGTGGAGACAGCCCCCTTCGCAACAGTGACAGCAGATGGCTAGGGTCTTTCCTGCTCTGTGAGCGGGCAGGGACGGGGAGTGGGGGCTGGGCTTATTGCAGACCCCCATGTCCTCTGCCACTTTAGCTTGTGAGCAAGGTGGCCGGCTGGGACACCAGGAAGCAGGGGTAAGTCCCCTCCTGGGACAGTGCACCTGCTTCAATTCCAGGGGCGTTTCGGTCAGCGGATACAGCTGTTGGAGAAAGGGCCACTTCCACTCACTGAAATGGGCTGCCGCCAGCCCGGGAGAAGGAGACAAAGATGCCTGATTGTTCCGTCCCAGTGGTACTTCTGACCATGCAGGAACAGCTCCCCTGGGATTGCTCTGCCATCTTCCCAGCCTGCCGCCTGGGGCTGTCCTGGTTCCCCCCAGGCAGGTGGGCTGGGAGACGTCTGCGGTCAAGAGACTGAAGGGAACCTGCGTGCCGCGCCCCTCTGCCCCCTTCCCCTGGGATTGGCCGGCGGGCATTTCTTCCTGCCCATGTTTGTAGTGTTGGGGGTGACGGTGGGTAGTGACGTGTCAAGGGCCTTGGGGATGGACCAGGCCTGGCCTCCGCTTTTGAGAGAGCAGACGCCGGATTAGGACAGATCTGCCTGGATCAGGTGTCCCCAGCAGGAAAGCGAGGCCTCTGAGAGAGCAGTGACCAACGGGGATGGGGCCGCAGGGACTTTCTGGGCTGACGGAGGAGACGAGCGCTCTCCGCTCTGGGGCAGTGGTGGCATGGGTGGATAGCGTCGCCTGACTCTGCCGTGAACACCGAAAATTCGTTTCCGTGTGTGGATCACGCATCAGCTGACAGCTTTCCAGGGTGCCAGCCAGGACTTCCCTTTGTTTCTTCCACATGCAGTGGGGTGGTGACAACTGAGACACCATATTGGGCTCCTGGGAAGGGACGTGCCAGGACGGGGTGATCATCGTCACAGGCTAGCTGCTGCCTCTTGCAAGCCTTCCCATGAAGCAGAATGCATTCTGTCCCTTTTTAAAAACACTACTTATTTATTTATTTGAGAAAGAGAGCATGAGTCGCGGTCGTGGCGGGGGGGTGGGAGGGGCAGAGGGAGAAGCAGGCTCCCCGCTGCGCAGAGAGCCCGATGTGGGACTCGACCCCAGGACCCCGAGATCATGACCTGAGCCGGAGGCAGAGGCTTCACCAACTGAGCCCCCCGGGTGCCCCTGCACTCTCTCTTCAGTGGGAAAGGGGAATGTCTGTGCGTTAATGTCCACCCGAGGCTTCACGCGCTGCCCGCGGACTTAGGGCCTCCCCCGTCCCGGCAGCTTGGCCTGGGGTAGTGCTGTTATTGTGGGGTATTGCCTGGATGGATGGTGACCTGCCCCCGGCGGGAAGTTCTATGAGGGCAGGGACCAAGCCGGCTTTTCTCATCCCCGATGCCTAGCACCCAGGGGACTCTTTGGAAACACCCGTGGAGTGATTTAAGGATAGTGATGACGGGGATGGAGATGAGGGTAATTGTAGTATTAATTAGAGTCGTTAACTTTAAAAACCTTTTCATTGTAGGGGCCGTGCCTGGGTGGCTCAGTGTTAAGCGTCTGACTTTTTCTTTTTTTTAAGATTTTATTTATTCATTTGACAGAGAGACAGTGAGAGAGGGAGCATGTAGGGGCGGTGGGAGAGGGGGAAGCCGGCTTCCTGCTGAGCAGGGAGCCCACTGGGGGCTCTATCCCAGGGCCCTGGGACCATGACCGGAGCCGAAGGCAGAGGCTCAATAGCTGAGCCACGCAGGCGCCCCAAGCGTCTGACTCTTGATTTTGGCTCAGGTCATGATCTCAGGTGGTGAGATCGAGCCCCGTGTCGGACTCTGCACTCAGCATGGAGTCTGCTTGAGATTCTCTCCCTTTCCCTCTGCCCCTCCTTGCTCACCTCCCCAAACCATTTTCATTGTAAAACAATGCACCTATATAGAAAACTGTAGTTTTCTACAGCCCTGATGCCCCAACCCGCATCAACAAATGGAATGTGGTTTAGTCTTACCCGTTATTTTAAACCTGATCTATCTCCGTTTCTCTTGTAACAGACGGGCTCCACATCTGTCCCTGACTTTCCCTTACACTTCGCCTGTGAAGGACTGGGGCCCCTGGGCTGAGGAGTAACCACACTCTGGGTTCGCTGACTGCATCCTCATGGTGTGCTTTGTCATGTTCCTCCATCCTTGGGACTTCCTGGCGAGTGACTGCTAAACCCCGAGGCGCAGTTGGACTCCGGTGCTGTCCCTTTGGCGTGGTGCCGGGTTCTTTCATCCAGAGGTTTTGCTCTGGTTTGATGTTCATGGCTATAGGGGGCTGAAGCCCCCGCCCCCCCAAAGCAGAGATGCTCGAGTCCAAACCCTGGTACCTGTGAATGTGAGCTTATTTGCAGATGGCATCAGGTTATGATGAGGCCAAACAGGGTTAGGGTGGGTCCCCATCCAGTGACTGCTGTCCTTATGAGAAGAGGGAGATCGGAATACGGACCTCCTTCTCCCCAGTGGTGGGTCGGGGTTTGGGCCACATCCCTCATCATCACATGGTGTGGGTGAAGGGGTTGGCTTGACTAAGGGGTGGTGGGAGAAGACCCCTCCTTGCGCCTGGCAGTGACAGT
The DNA here is from genome assembly GCA_004024625.1 of Mellivora capensis. Taxonomy (NCBI): domain Eukaryota; kingdom Metazoa; phylum Chordata; class Mammalia; order Carnivora; family Mustelidae; genus Mellivora; species Mellivora capensis. The sequence continues at coordinate 21,118 of PISX010018918.1, forward strand.
GGTGTCAGGGCTGAGCTGTGTCCCGGAGGAAGAGCCTGGGACACAGCGCCTCCCCAAACACCTAGGTTTTTATAGTGCATGCGAAGGAAATTGGCTGTGTCTGGAAACACAGGCTGCCTGGCACTGAGGACCCTGGGCCTGTGGGTCCATGGGGAGCTGCAGCTGGAAGCAGACTGTTGGCCACGAGGAGGGGGAGTCTCTGTCCCAGCCCACCTGGGGTCCAGACAGGTCAGGGTCACTTGTGGATGTGGCACCCCACATCCCTCCGTGACGGATGGACGGTAAGGCCCTCTCAGAGTTGGAGGGATGAAGAGAAAGCCCGAGGTCATTGTGGACACACAGACAGCTCCTGCTGAGCCAGGACTGACTTCCCCAGTGGGCCTTTGTGAGCTTTGCCGTCCCTGGGGTTTTGCAAGAGAGACTGACCTTAGGATATCTTTGAGGAGCTGGCTTGGGCCGTGCTGCCCCGCCCAGGAATGCCACATCCGGCACCTTCTCCCTTCTTCCGCAGGGCCCCGCTTGCCCTTCATCCGGCAAGGGGCCCCTCCTTGCCTATGCCCACCTCTGGCAGGAAGCCGCCCCCACACATTCCCCGGATGGATTTTCAGGCAGGGCCCATCACTGTGGGCGAGGATAATGACAGGTGTGTCTCCCCTGCTCTCAGCCATGGGGAGAAGAACAAGAGAAGGGAGATGAAATCTCGCATGGGAAGAACTGGGTCTGCTCTCCAGAGAGGGCTCCTGGCTGGCGGCCGGCAGCCTCATCTGTCTGGTTCTGACTCTTCCCTGTCTGCTGAGCAGACCGTAGGCGACAGCGGCCCGTGTCTGCCCGCAGATGTCCTGCCTGGTCCTCAAAGTCTGTGGTCCCAGGCCAACGTCACTCCTGCGTTCCCCAGCCCAGCTCTGACCTTCAGCAGTACCTCAGGCCTCAGTTTTTCCAGGCCCCCCAGGCCAAACCAGCCAGTCCCTGCAAGTCCCTACACTTCCTCGCCCCTCAAGGAAAGCGGCCTCTGGACCTGCTCCCTCCCCTGCTGCCCTCCACTCAGGGTGGCCCTTAGCACCTCTCATGGGCTCCAGAATCACAGTGAGATGCGGACACGTCTGTCTCCAAGAAGATGGCAAACGCCTTTCCTAACTGGGACCATCTGGACCCGTGTACCTAGTCACCCTCTCCTCCAGGAAGCCCTCCCTGACCGCAGATGGGACCCTCCCCAGCATCCCTGCCTCCAGGAGCTCACTGCAGCCCAGCAGTGTTCCTCCACCCCGACCTCTGACCTCAGGCTTTCGGAGGGCAGGAGCCCTGTCTGCTTCCCCCACGGCTCAGAATGTGGGCTGCGTGAATCGAAATGTTCGGGGAGCTCAGTTCTCTCTTTGAGGCGGTGCTAGGCTTGGGAGGGAAGCGGAGGCCTCCCAGGTAATTGTCCTAGACAGTGACTCAGGGGGGAGGCACCGTGGGATTCTGGCCCCAATCCTCCCTCCATCTGGAGCCCTGTGGTCCACCTCCAGCTGTCATCACTCTAGCGGAGCCGCGGGAGCTCCTTCCTTGGTCTCAGGCGCACGGACGGCTCTAATGAGGAAGGCATTCCCACTTCACATGCGACTCGCGGCCCCCGCCATCCCCAGGCCACTCTGAGAGGGGGCAGGGCTGTGGGTGCTGCTCACAGCCCGTTCTGGCCGCCCAGGGGTCTGGCATTGTCTCAGAGAGAACTCAGGCACCTGCCCGAGGCCCCCGGCCAGGACGTGGCGGGAGGTGGGTTTAAAGCCTGGCATCTGCGGAACCAGGGTGGCCAGTGTGAACCAACTGGTTGGGGGGCCGGTGGAAGAGAGAAACTCATTGTGTCGTTGCTTACTGCTGTCGTGGCTGATGACCACGCTCGGAGGGGCTTGGGCTGGAGGTCAGAAGTGTCCAGTGGCCCGCAGGGCTGTGCTCCTTCCGGATGCTCTAGGCTTTTCCCCCATTCCTTGGCTTGCAGACCCTTCCTCCGTCTGCAAAACGTCTCCTCTCTGTGACACCCCCACCCCTCCCTCTTCTAGGGACCAGGGATGACATTGGGTCTGCCCACATACTGCAGGATCATCCCAGCCTCAAGGTCTTTACTCACGTCTGCCATGTCCCCTTTGTCGCGTATGGGGACATGTTTACAGGTTGTGGGGATGAGGGTGGGGCAGGTTTGGGGGCCATCATTCAGCCGACCACAGCCCCCGGGGGTTCTGCTTAAGCGGTGACCAGCGTCCTGGTGTTCTGAGGGGAGGGGAGCAGGGAGGGGACACTTTAGCCCACAAGGGACCTGCTTTGACCAAAGGCCAAGCTCCCCCCTGGCCTGGGGCAAGGCTTCTGCAAATGGTGCATTATTCAGCATTGTTTGTGGAGGGAGATTAAAATTGCATCGGGCTATGGAAGCTCCTGCCCCCAACACCTGACAGAGACAGAAGGGGCTGCTTTACAGAAGGCTCATTAAAAATGAAAACATGATGCTGATTTCCAGCAAACTTAAATTACTTAAGCTGGTATAAGTGGATAAATATTTCATGCCACAGTTTATTAAGTTCCCACCAACAGTACCTCTCGGAATGCGTCCCAGTGGTCTCAGCAGGGAGGTAGGGGAACCCCACTCCTGGGGTGTGCTGACAGGCCTCTAGCTGGTGACCCTCAGTGTTCTCGGGGTTGTGCTGGGGCCCAGCTGCGAGTCACCAGGGTCCCCGGGCTCCCTCTGAGGTGGCCACCAGCGCCGTGGGTAATTATCAGAGCCAGAGACAGACAGTGAGAAGAGATAATAACCCGGGAGCCAATGCCTGATGGTTTTGTTTTTCTTGGCAAGGGAAATTGGGACCCGGACAATTTGGGAGCTCAACTTTTGGCCTCCTCCTCTTGGCAGATGTGCAGAGGCTGGCGGTGCCCCGAGGCTGGGCTGGCGGCCGGGGAGCACACCTGAGCTCCGTTGGTAATGTCTGCCTCTGCTGGGCGCAGAGTTGCCTGGACACTGGCTCCCTGTGCCCCTTCTCTGCGCGACTCCCAGAGCTGCAAGTATCAAGAGGCCTTTCTCTGCGAGGCACACGCACAAGACAGGCACAGCAGGCAGCGGGGGGCCACATGCTCCCTCAGCCCACCTGGGGCCTGGCCTGGCTGCTGTGCTCCACCTGTCCCCGGTTCGTGGCACTCGGCGACGCGAGGACCCTTCCGCACCAGCACACGCACAGGAGAGGCGGTTAACCCAGAGCTGGCAGCAGGGGCACAGTGTCCCCAAATCCACAGGCTGAGGCCCTGAGGGCCTATCTCAGAATGAGACCCTATTTAGAAAGAGGGTCTTTAAGGAGGCGATCCAGGTTGACCGAGGCCCTAATCCAGTAGGACGGTGTCCTCCTAGGGGAAATCCGGACAGCGAGAGCGCCACAGAGATACGAAGACGGCTGCAAGCCAAGGGGAGCCCACCTGCCCACACCGTGATCTTCTTCGAGCTCGGCCTCCAGACCTGGGGTAAGTACACGTCTGGGATCTAAGCTCCCACCTCCCCCTCATTGGAGAAGTGGGTAGAGGGGAGTCCTCATTTGAGGAGAGGCGGGCAGAGGGGTCCTTGCTGGTGGCAGTGACCGGGGTGGGGGAAGAGCTCGTCTGTACTTAGCCACACTTTCTGGTTGAGAAGACAAGTCTAGGGGACAGATTCTAGAAGCCACCGGGCGTTTTCTGGGTAGTCAGCACTGTATGAAGCGCTCCGTTAGCTCACTGGGTGCTCAGACAAGTGGGCTCTGCCATTTTCCCCACGTGATCGACACGGGCAGGGGGACACTTGCCCATGGTCCCACAGGGGGCAAGTGGCAGAGCTGAGACTTGAATGTCCGATGTCCAACTCCAGGGGCTGGGCTCCCACTGGGAAGAGTGAGGGAATGTCAAGGACATTGCTCGCCTCAGGAGACCAGACACTTGGCAGCCAAGTGGTCCAATGGTCCCCAGCCTGGGGGCCCCTGCCTCACCTGGAGAGCAGTCCAGTGTGATACCGTGGGGACACGGTGCCCAACGCTCACACTCCTGCCCTCAAGGTGAGGTCGCCTGGAGACCTCCACGCATACAGACCCCAGTTCCTTCCCTGCAAGAACTACACACCTGGGGACTGCCTCGGTGGGAGAGCCCTGTCCTTCCCACAGCAGGCTGCTCCGTTCTGAGGTCCCTCTAGCCACTGCCGTCCGCCCACAGCTGTGTGTGTGGGTGGCCTCTGGAGGAGCCCACCTGGGGCCGAATGACCCCCCTTGCCCTTTCTACTTCAATTGCAGACTAGAAACAAGTCCCTCCAACTCTGTCCTTAATTTGGGGGAAATAATGCTCCACAAATGCGTCAGGGTCTGCACAGTCCGGGGCTCGAGGGGCAGAGGGCCTTGTCAAGCTGATGGGACAGAAACATGCCGCTACAAGGGGATGTCTGCTGGGGAGCCAGGGCAGGAAGCCTAAAGGCCTTCCCTCTCCAGCTGGGGTGGGGTTTTCATTCCCGAGTAAGGATAAGGTCTCTTGGGAGCAGGGATGGGCAGTCATGCCAGTCCCCCAAAGGGGCCCCAAGTCTTGTACTTGTGGGGTTCTTCATGTGGGCAGGGTGGGGGGATGGACTCATGTGGATTCCCTGCTCCGGGAGCTAACCCTGTGGCCGGTGTTGTGCTTTTCTGCCTGAACGTGTGTTAAAGCTGCGGCCCGCTGACCTACCAGCCTATGGGCAGGGCAACACCTCAGACCTATCCTGGTTTCCCGAGGAGCGAGGGTGGGGTTCCATCTGCGATGTCAAGACAAAGAGGAAGCTGAGGGCCCCCAGGGTTGGGTAAGGTGTTTGGGCGAAATTGCCTGGGAATTGCCAACCGAAAGGTGTGGTCACTCGGCAATACCTGGGCCTCTCGGCTGTCACCTGTAAATGAGGAGGAGTGGGGGTGGGTGAAAGCTGCACTTTGGGAGGGGGTGACACCAGCAGCCCGAGCTGTGCTCTTCTCCAGACCCGAGGCAGACAGGACTATGGGTGGGCTGAAAACATTAAAAGTGTGTCTGTGTGTTGCTTTCCCTTCCAGGCAGGAGGAGAAAGGGTTCAGCAGGTCTCAGAGCTGGGGTAGGGCTGCTGGGGGCCAAAGACAAGGGCAGTTGAGCCATGAGCAGCTACGGTAAGTCAGTGTGTCCCCCACACTGGCCTGGAGACACTTCCTCTGCATCTCTCAGATCCCTTTGTCCTTTCTGACCTCAGCTGCTTTACAGGTTAGGGGTGGGGTCAAGGTCTCTCTGCTCCCAAGGAGGAACCAAAGACCCTGTGCTCTGATCCAAATATGCTGGGGTCTTCGGGGAGGAGAGAGGCTCACACTGTTCATAGCTCTGTTGGATACAAGCACCCAAGTCACCATCCTGCATGGTCTCATGGGGGAAAAGGGGCGCGGGGCACACGTGTGGCTGAAGGTACCAAGAACTGTGGGATGAAGCCATGGTGGCATGTAAGGGAAGCAGAAGGAATCCAGGGTACCTGGGAGGCTGGGGGGAGCCGGGGGCGGGGAGGCGGACCCTGGGATGCAGAGCCAGAGTGGGAAACACCACACCTAGCTTCTCTCAGTCCTTCCCCGCCCCCAGCCGGAAGGAAGCTGCAGGCACACCTGTCCAGGTGCGGGATCTGCTAGAGACGGAGAGAAAGCTGTAGGAAAGGAGAGAGAGGCCAAGGTCACTCGAGCAGCGGCCTGTCCCACGACTCAATGTGCTGGGGCAGCTTCCCCATCCGGATGTGTCCTGGGAGCGGGTGAGCCGCGTCTGTCCGTCATTGCCCACTGCTGAGTGCTGGCGGCGGAGGAGGGAATGTCTCCGGGCGGGCCCGTTCGTGGTCCACTGAGATTCTTCAGGCGTAGGTCTATGTCTCTTGCCAAACTCGGGAAGCTCCCAGCCGTTACTTAAATCCTCTTTCCGCCCTGGGCTCTCCCTCTCCTCCTGCGGGGACCCCGGTAACACGAATGGTAGACGTCCTTTCTTCATCGTCACGTAGATCTCTGAGTTTCTCTTTGTTTTTCCAACTGTTATTCTCCGCATTGTTACGATTTGATCATTTCTATGGATCTATCTTGATCTTTACTGACTCTTTCATTTGCTGTATCTGATCTACTCTGGCCCTGCCCAGTGAGTTTTAACATTGCAATTATTGTATTTTTTCAGTTCTAAAGTTTCCATTTGTTTTTTCTCTATGTCTTTTACTTTGCTAACTAAGACCTTGTATTTTCCCTTTTGTTTTAAGAGGATTTGTGTTTGCCTTTTGGAGAATTTTTATAATAGCTGCTTTAAAGTCTTTGTCAGATCATCGGAACAGCCGTGCCATCTTGGCGTTGGTGATGATTGTTGGTTTTCTCCGTGTGAGTTGAGATTTTCCTGGTTCATCATATACCATGTAATTTTGGGCTGTATCCTGGACATTGTGCATATTATGACATTCTGTGCTTTGTTTATATACTTTGAGGAGTGGTGGTGTTTTTGTTTCAGCAAACAATAAGCTTGTTTGGGTTCCAGCTACATGTTCCAACGCATCTTCCGCAGGTTGTGGCTCCAAGGTCAGCTCAGTTCTCAAAGCCTTTGGAGCGTCCTTCGAATCTGTCTCACATGGGCTCTGCCGTGGGGCCAGTCTTTGAGCTAGAGGTGGTTCAGTTCTCCAAGTGTTTGGTATACCATCTCGGATCAGATTCATGCCACGTGTGGCTGGGGAGGTGAGACCAGGGGTTCTTAGCAACTTTATGGGGTTGCTTTCCAGAGCTTTTCCCTCTCTGCAGTCTTCCCCATAATCCCTGGCCCTTTTTAGTCTCTGGCCAGGAACTTAGGGCTCTAGTGACCCTGCCCTTCATGCACTTCTGTGACTATGTCCTTATCTGATGCCAGTGATGGAGAAAGACAGAGGAAAAAGATCATTGGGTCTTCCCCTGCCCTCTTAAGATCCTAGATCCACTAACTGGAGAGGATGTTTCCTCTGCCTCAGAATTTTGGCTCTTATTCATTTCTGGTGTGGTCCTGCCACAGGATCATGTGGGGACTGGGGCGTGAGAAAATAGGAGAGAAAAGATGTGGGATGTCCATGCTTTCCCTGAGCATCAGGAGGCTCTCTTCCTTCTCCTTCAGTCAGAATTAGAAGTCTTTCCTTAAGTTCCCTCTGTGCCAGTGCCCACTTTTGGTACTTAAAAAGTCTGGTTTTCTTTCTCAATCTGCCTGCTACTATTTACTTTTCGAAACTCTTAAATAACTGGTCCATATATGTGTCCAGGTGCTACAGTTGCGTTTAGTGGGAGAGACCAGGTGGAGTGTGCTTACTTTATCTTATCTGAGGTTGGAATCCTTGCCTTTATTTTTTAAAGATAATTTCACTGTATAAGGCTTCCGCTTATGGAACAACTAAGTCACGGGGATGAAAAGGTACAGCATAGGGAATACGGTCCATGGTATTGTAACAGTGTTGTGTGTGGTGACAGGTGGTGGCCACATTTGTGAGTGTAGCACAAGTTACAGATTTGTCTAATCACTATGTCGTACACCTGAAACTAATATAGCATATTGTGTCAACTATATGCAAATACAAAAAAGAATTCTAATTCTTAAAAAAAGGTCATTCACTGTATAAAATTCCAAGTTGACAGTTTAAAAAAAAATCAGTAATTTCGAGATGTTGATACACTGTGTCCTTGCTTCCATTGTTTGCAGTAAGAAACCTGCTGTCATTCTGCCATTTGTTTCTCTTTGTGTGACATGTCTTTTTCCTCTGGATAATTTTGCAAGTTTCTCTTTATCATTGAGGTTAAACAAATGATGTGCATTTATGTTTCCTGGGCTGGAAGTTCATCGAGCTTCTTGAATCTGTAGGTCTATAGTTGTTTTGTTTTTTTTTTAAATCAAATTTGGAATATTTTAAGCCATTATTTCTTTGAATAGATTTTGTGTTCCTCGTCTTTGGTGAGACCAGTTGTACCATATCAGGGCTCTGTGAAGTTGTTCCTCAGCTCACTAATTCTCTGGTCGTTTTTTGAAATTATCATTTTTTTTTGCTAATTTTAAGACGGGATAGTTTGTTTTCTTATTGTTGAGATTTAAGAGGTTTTTGGTTTTTTTTTTCCTGGTCTATTTTGGGTAAGAGTCCTTTATCAGATGTGTGTTTTGCAGATATTTTCTCCTGGTCTGAGCTTGTCTTCTCATTCTCTTGACATTGTCTTTCCCAGGGCAGAAGTTTTTAATTTTAATGAAGTTCAGCTTTTTAATTAATCTTGTCATGGATTGTGTCTGTGGTGTTATCTCTACAAAGGCATCACCCAGTCAAAGGCCAGCTAGGTTTTCTCCTGTCATCTGCCAAAGATTTTATAGCTTTGCATTTACATTTATATCCATGATTCATTTTGAGTTCATTTCTGTGAAGCGTGTAAGTCCTGGGTCTAAATTCACTTTTCAGCCCGTGGATGTCTAGTTGTTCCAGCATAATTTGCTAAAGCAATCTTTGCTTCACTGTAATGCCTTTGCTCCTTGTCAGAGATCAGTTGAGTATCTTCATAGGGCTCTGTTTCTGGGCTCTTTATTCTGTTCCATTCACTTATTTGTCTGCTTTTTCACTGATACCACATTGTCCTGATTGCTGTAGATTTATAGTAAGTCTTAAAGTCAGGCGGTGTTGGTCCTCCAACTTTTTTCTTCTCTTTCAATATTGGCTTGGCTGTGGTAGCTCTATTTCTTTATTTGGGAGCAAGGAGCTTTGAAATCTGCTAGGTTTCTTTTCAGGCACACAGTAGTTTTTTTTTTTAATTGAAGTGTCGTTGACATACATTGTTATATTAGTTTCAGGTGTGTAATGTCATGATTCAACAAATTCTGTACATTACCCCGTGCTCACTACAGGAAGTGTGGTCCCATCTATCACCACACAATGCTATTACAATGTTCGTATTGACAATTCTCCTTATGCTGTACTTTTCCTCCTCCCGACTTATTTGTTTTATAACTGGGTGTTTATACCTCTCAATGCCCTCACCACTTTTCACCATGCCCTCCATGTCTCCATGTAATAAATGCCCTTATCTGTTAATTCTAACAGATATGTCTGCTCTGATTTCATTGATTTTTCCTTTTATCAGGAATCATATTTTCATGCTTCTTTGCATGCCCAGGAATTTTTGATTGGATGCCGGACATTCAAATTGTACATTGCTAGTTACTGGATTTTCTTTTTAATAAATCTAAAGCATCCCCGAGCTTTGTTCTGGGATCCAGTTAAATTACTTGGGAACATTCTGATCCTTTCAGATCTCATTTCTAAGATCTGTTAGTTGGGGCCAGCAAATCAGTAATGGTTCTCCCTAGCAATTACCCCAGAGGAGATCAGCCTCTGGTCTAGGGGTAACAGATCCCCCATGATGGAGGCAAGACACTTCTGGTATTCTACCCAGTGTCCTGTGAGTTATGGAATTTCCCAGTCTGGTGGTGGGAGCAGTAATTCTCAGCCTTGTGTGAGCGCTGGGCACGGTTCCTGCTAATCCTTTTTGGGAGCTTCTTTCCCCGGCTGTGGGTAGTTTCCTCACCCCCACACACTTACCACTCCTTGAAGGGGGTCTTCTCCAGTTCTCCAGAGCTCTCTCTACAGCTTTCTCCTCTCCAGTGCTGTGTCCTGGGAACCCTGGATGCCTCTTAGCTCTGTCTTCTCCACTCAGGGTCCCTTGGCCTCCACTTGGGTTCCCTGTGCCTATGCTGCCGCCTGGGAACTCACCCAATGCAGCAAGCCGGGGAGATCTTCAGGCTCACATTGTTTATTTCCTATGTCTTAGAAATTGCTTTCCTTTGTTGCCAGATGTCCATGGAATAAAAACTGTTGTTTCATATATTTTTCCTTTTTTTGTTTCGAGTTGGGAAGGTAAATCCCTGTTATACCAATTGGCCAGACAGATTAATCCTCATGGATAGACCATTAAATTAGAGCGAAAGTGTCTAGAAAATAACACACTTATTGAGCACCCTCTGCATACCAGGAACCGTGCTAAGAACGTTGTTTCTCTTATCCGTAGATTCCTCACATTAACTAGTACTTCTGTCATCCCGTTTGCCACAGGGTGTGCTGGAGTCTTGCAGAGGTCACTCAGCTAGTGAGTGGTGAGGTCACTCCCAGGCAGTGGGGGTCTCGGCCACCCCAGGGCTCTGCCCCATTAGAGGATAGGTTTAGGCTTCAATAGGGAGACCTCCCGCTTCCCACAGGAAGCTCTTCTCATGGACCTTTCTAGGATGGTGAGGGATGAGTTTAAATTGAATTTGAAAGTACTTTGTGTGGGTCTTTGAAAACGGAAGTGAGCTTACTCAAAGCTTAGAATAAAATTCTGGTGATAACCTTAATTTGGCCATTCCTCTTTTCTCCTTTATCGCCTGTGCTCCTTTCCTGACTCACACTTTGCCGAGGCTTGGACATTTGAGGGGCCATGGAGGTCTGGCCACATTTGAGACCCTCTAACTTTAGACATGGGGGCATTTCTCAGTAGCCAGATGGTCTGTCTGAGGGACTATGAGGAAGGAACACCACCATGGCTCACAGGTCTGCCTCTGCTGGGAACTTCCCTGACCCTGTTCCCCTGGCCCCTCCAGCCAAGCTTGGTCAGACTCTCCCTCATTGTCCTCCACTCACCTGGGTGGCACCTGTCTGTTGATTGGCTGTCTGCCCTCCTGTACTCAAGCACTTGGGGCAGAAGACTTTTTACTTTTTTTTATTCCTTGCACTTACGAGAGAGTACCCCAGTGTGCTGGATTCTCGGTGAAGATGGTGTGAGTGAATGAATGACTCTCAGACGTGTGCCAGTGAGCACACCTCGGATCCTGAGTCATGAAAGAGCCAGCTCGGATGGTTTGACCATAAAGAGATGCATCATCTCATGCAAGCAGGGGTTCAGAGGTGAGGTCAGCTGCAGGCACGGTGCCATCAAGGCTCTAGCTTCACTGTTGTGTGATTCCCTTGACTCTGCCTCTCCTTGTCTCCAGGCAGCCTCTCTCATAGCCTTGAGATGTGTGCTGCCAGCTGCTGACTGGACAACACCCAGAGGGAGAAAGATGGAGTTCGAGTTCTTCTCATCACTCTGATGGGCCAACCTAGACCATGTGTCGCTGCCTGGACCTAAAATAGTCACCAGCAGAATTCCTGTGCTGACTGGCCGAGATAATCACTGTCGAGGGGGATGGCATACTGTGACTGGCTGATCAGGATTCAGATAGAATGACAGATGGAATTGGCTACCCAAGTCTATGGGCAGTGCAAAGGAGAGGTGGACATGAGACCACCTATGGGGAGCACTAGGGAAGGCCACAGGTGACCTGTCCCCTAGTGACACACCGAAGGATGATGGGAAGTCCCCTACACTCTAGGTGTCCCTCCTTTCTCCCCAAAATAAGCATGTGCCACTACCTGCATTTCTTGGGTGTATGTCTGGCTCCACATTGGCACTGTGCCTTGAGCTGCACAGGCATGACCCCATCGGAGACCCTCCCAATGTCCATTTGGGAAGGGATTGCAATCATTCTACCCTTGAGATGAGGGAATAAAGACATGGAGAAACAAAAAAACTTGCTCAAAGTTGCCCAGCTGGTCAGCAACGCAGCTGGTGGCTGCTCCGTGTCCCCAGCCCAGGTCACCATGCCCGAGGATGACCACCAAGGTCTTTTCAAGATGGGGTGTCTCTGTGGCTTCCAGGACCCCACTGACCTCCCACAGCCCCCCATATTTGCCCCTCCCTCCCACCCAGGGCTGTCATTCCTCAGCGGGCAGAAAGCACGGGCTGCTTAGGGACCCTCAGCCACATCCAAGAGTTCTTAAAATGTTGGTGGTTCTGGCAGTGTGGAAACCAGGATCACCCCCTCCCCCCGTTGGGGTGGGAAGGGCAGAGCCCGTGTTCGGAGGCCCCTCTGTTCCCATCCCCTCCCCACACCCCCAGTCCAATTCCTCTGGACCTGCACAGAGCCAGGCGACTGAGAGACCCTCAAGAGGACATTGTATAGAACAATAAAGAATCCACGAATGAGAAAAACAAAATATTAAGAACGCATTAAAGCTGAGGCTCCATGAACTTTGGGGGCAGCAAGCGTGGAGGTGAGGGGCACCCCTGCTTGCTGCAATAGGTCAAGACCACCCCTTGACGGAGACAGTGACAGTTCTCACTGGTGGCCTGCTCACGGCAGGTGCTGGGCTACGCACGTCCGTGTACCTGTCCATCCGACAGACATTTGCTGGGCCGGCCACACTGCCTGCATCGCCTCGTTAAGACCCGCTGACTTCCCTGGAGAGTAGGGGCAGTGAAAACCCCGAGAGCCTCGGAACCCAGTGAGGGGAGGATCTGAACCTTCTCGGAGGCCTCCTGGCCAAGCCTGCATGCGGGTGCTGTCTTCCCAAGCTGACTCACTGGCGTGCTCACCCTCATGCCTGCACCCCACCTCACCCAGGAACGGCCCAGGACATGTGCAACAGGCATGTCGCTTTCACGCTGCCGGAACCAGGTGGTTCTTTCCCTCCTCGTCTCTATTCTCCTTGCTGTGCGCAGGCAGAAAGCCCTTCCCCTCATGTCCCGCTCCAGAATTCGGGACCCTCCTTCCCTGCTGGATCCAACAGGAGCAGCTGCGTTCGTGGCCCGTGTCTCACAAATTCAGCACCCCGCAAATGCCTGGAAAAATGCAAATAAAAGTAAGATTATGATATTTTTCGTAAATAAGCAATGTAGCAACTCAAATCTGGTTTGGGCTGTCAGCCGAATCCACCAGAGAGAAATTGATGTTGAAATGTTTGCGTATGTTCTCATGGAGCATTTACTGTGCAACGCTGGGCTCCAATAGAGCCTTTATATAAATTATTCATCATGGAATTCAGGTGAAATGCCAAAAACCCTCCCACCGAGGGGCTGCCTTTTTTTCTTTTTTTTTTTTTGGTCTTGTTTTGTTACGTCCGAAGAGCTGGTGTTGGTTAGTGTCTCATGCCGCCGGCCAGGCAGGCAGTGTAATTAGTGGGGAGACATGGGTTGGTCTGATACCAGGTTTCTGACCTCTTCACCCTCTTCAAGGAAACTTGGCTTTTCTTACAGGATTTTCTCTGCTGGTCGAGCACCCGCTAACGTCCTCTCCCCACCCCGCCAGACAGCTGTGGTTTCCTGTCCTAGGCCAGAAAACTGCTTACGCCCGTCAGCAGGGTCCTGCCAGACTCTGGGAGGGGTTTGGAGCGACTGCAAGGACAGCCAGGCTCTGAGACGGTTGCCGTGTGCCCCTAAATCCACGTGCTGGTGCACTAACCCCCAGCACCTGCGAACGTGACCCTATTTGGAGATAGGTCTTTATAGAGGGACCATCAAGAGGGACTGTGACCCAGTAGGACCTGGGCCCTCAGAGGTAAATTGGGACACAGGGCATGTGGCCAGGGAGAACACTGCGTGGACAGGGAGACAGCATCCATCCCCGAGCTGGGGAAAGGGACCCCTGGAGGAACCAGGCTGCCGACACCTGGACCTAGGATCACCAGTGTCTGGCATGGTGAGTGAAGAGATTTCTGTTGTTTCAAGCCACCCAGCCTGTGGCGTTTTACCCCAGCACACTAGCACACAGACGGAGTGACTCTGCAAGGCTCAAAGGCGGCTGGGCGGGATTTGAACCAGTGGCCTCTGTGTCCAGCCTGCTGGTGTCTCCAGGCTGAAGGAAGCAGGAGCACAAATGGCCCCACGGCCTCCTGTGAAGCTTGAGCCAGAAAGACAGAGGCCAAGACAGGAACTCTGCCGAGGGCCTTCATTCCCCTTCCGGGGCCTCAAGAGCTCTCGGTCAGTATTTGCAGAGTTGACTTCACAATTCGCAAATGAATAAGTGAAGGAGGGAGCAGGGGAGTCCCGCTTGCGCCCCAGAGAAGCCCGCCAGATGCCAGCCCCGTGTGGCCACCACAGGCCATAACCCCGGAACCCAGTGGCCTCCTGGGGCTCTTCTGGGACCAGCAAAACTGCCTGGGGGTGTCCTGTTCTCCAGGGCCATGGGGTGAGGCCAGGTGTGGCCCGAGCTTGGGGGCAGAAGGGTCTCCTTCGAGAGAAGTCCTGCCCCACGGGCCGTCTCTGCAGGAGAGGAGGGCCGGGCAGCTGGGGGGCTTGTGTCCCTCCAAGACCTTCTCCGTGGAGTAAAGTGCTGGCCTGATTCAAACCCAAGTGCGGCTTGGCAAGGCTGAAAATGATCTTTGGGGTTTTTCCATTTTCATTGTTAACGTTATTAATCACTTCAGTTCTCTCAGGGAGGAGCAGGCGGTGCATTAAGGAAATTGTTTGTGAAATGTATTGGATTTATGTTGAAAACAGTTAACATCTCACAGAGCAGCGCTGGGTCCTGAGAACCTTCCGGATCCTTTCTGCTTCCAAACACCCCCATGGCGGCTGGGAGCAAAGCAGTCACCAGAAAAGGCAGGTCCTGGCGCGGGGCTGGTCACCCCTCTCGCCCTCCTTCCCTCTGCCGCCTCACCTGCCCCTCTCCATCCAGTCCGTGGGTGCGCGTGGTTTTGTTTCTCTACTTGTACATGCTTTCTGTTTCCGTGTCGTTCACAATTTCTAGCTTGCTTTGAAGCCTCAGCCGTAGAAGCTTCAGAGTCCTTCGGTCTGGTGGAAACTCCAGCTGTCCCCTTTGTCCCCTCTGTCCCTGTGCTTACACTCCAGTCCTACCCGGGTAGACCTCCTGTCGCTGGTCCCCGCCCCGGCTTTGGGGTCCCGCCTGCCCATCCTCCTGTTATCCAGCCTCCCCGCCAGCCTCCAAGTCAGGCCAGGGCCCCGTGTCCAGCTGTTAACGCTCCCAACCACCCCCCGGCCGCCGGCCCGAGGCCGGGCCACCCACACGTGGCCTCCCCCCGCAGGGGTGGGCTAGACTTGCTTCGCCATTGCTGCTGCTCTCAGTGAGAGCCCCTCGACCACCCTGCGGACGCACATAGCTCGTAACACCCATCCATGGGGTAGCCCTTTGTTTCCCCCTAAAAAGAGCAGCGTCTGGGCGTCAGGAGGGCCGTGCCTGTGGGCCTGGCGAATGGAGGATGTGTGTCTTGGACGGCAGATGCTCCAGGTTTTGGTACACCTGTTCTCATTTGCATAAAGCAGAGTGACCCGGGAGGCGGTGCTTCTCTCCTTCCTCATTGGGCTTTGCGGTCTCCCTCGGTCCGCCCCTCCTCCCACAGCGTCCCCTCCGGAGCTGCACTCAGACTCCAGTGTGCTTCAGCTCGCCTCCCGGACTCGCTGTCCGCATCCTGAATTTGAAGTGCGGCCGTCAGGGAGCGTCTGGCTCCCGTAAACAGCTGCACAGGGCGGCGATTCCCGCGTCTGTGACTCGGGGGTCTCGGAGCCCTGAGGCTGTGGCTCTGACTGCCCTGCAGCGGAGAGTCAAGGGCTGAGGGATGGTCAGAAGAGGGGAGCAGGGTGGATGGGGCCCGCTCCCGCCACCTGTCCCAGCCCCTCAAGGTGGAATGACAGGCAGCTGGCCCTTCTGGAGCCCGTCTGCTCTTGGCTGTTCAGTGATGTGTTATAACATGTTCCTGGAACGCTTCTTTGCCATCTGTCTCGTGAGCTAGATTACCGTGCGTGCTTGGAGAGACGAGTTCCAATTTGCAATTGTAAATTGTTTTTTTTTTTTTTTTCTTTTTCTTCACTCCCTGTGCAGCCACTCTGACGACTTCAAGAGGCCTCATGGCTTGTGGTGAGCAAACCATTCCAGAGAGCATGGGATGTGAGCTCCAGAGTCCTTCTGGAGCCCAGGACCCCACAGTGGGGAGCCAGGTGGGCAGGACGCTGGGAGGGAGGGCCCAAGACATGGCCTGCCCCCAAGGTGACCTTGGGCTGATTCTGAGCACTGACCTTGGTCTTCAGAGAGGGGACCCAAATCCCAGGGCCCACCCTGATGAGCTCATGTGTGCTGTGTGATGAGACACCCCTCCCCCCACTAATACCCATTCGGCCTCCTGGTCTCCATTCCTGTCCGGCCAGAACCTTCCCAGCCGCTCTGGAAGCCGGAGGGCTCCTGTACCGTGCAGACAGATGTGGCCGCCTCTCCCCGCACCAGGCCCGCCTTCCTTCCTGTGGCCACTGGGCCCTGCACACACCTGCTGCTCTCTGCCCCCCAGTGACGGTGGCCTCCTGACCATTCTGCCTTGAACACACCACACAGGCCTCTGCCCAGTGGTCTCACTGCTGAATTCGGCCTAACACTTAAGGAATTCATACCAAACCTTCACAGCCTCTCCCAAACAAGGAAAGAGAAGCCCCTCCCCGACTCCGTGTATGCTGTTCCGCGGACACGAATGGGACGGACATGCTCTTGTCCCAGCTCAGTTGCAAAATTCTGCAGGCTGGAGGCTTGAACCCGGACACTTGGCTCTCACGGTTCTGGAGGCTGGGACGTCCGAGGTCAGGACGTCCGCACGGTTGGGCTGCGGTGAGAACCCTCTTCCTGGCTTGCAGACAGCGGCCTTCTCGCTGGGTCCCCAAGGGGGGAGAGAGCAAGCCCTGGTGTCTCTCCCCTTCTCACAAGGGCGCTAATCCCATCACGGGGCCTGCCTCCCAGGACCTCATCTAACAGTAACCACCCTCCAAGGGCCTCCCTCCAGTATCACCCCACTGGGGGCTGGGGCTTCAGCACAGGAATCTGGGGGACACACCTCAGTCCATAGTCCACTGCCAGGGAGACCTGCAGACCTGTGAGCCATCCACCCCCTCTGCCCCGTCCCTCTCCACGCTCTGCCCACTCCTCCTCCCAGCCGCCCCCCAACAGCCCGCTCCCGACCCGTAGCCGTGAAATTTACATCCTGCCTCTATCCTGTCCAGAAGTAATTCAGTCCACATTACAGACAGACCCCACTGTTTCTGTTACATCACACTGCATCATGGGGACATGAGCGACAGTGACAGAGACAGACAGATAGGCAGTTGGGACCGGTGGTTCGGTGCCAGCCCAGGGGAGGGTGAAGTTGGTGGTGTGTCTGGAGCAGGTGGGAGTGAGGCCACACACGGGACTCCCCAGAGCCCCCAGGGCTGACCAGTGAATCCCCGGGACAGGTAGAGAGGGGCCAGGCCCACGGGCAGGGGTCCCTTTCAGAAGATGTGGAGGTCATTCTCCTGAGGCTGCCAGGAAGCCCCCCAGCCACGGTGGGCCGGGGACAGACAGACAGTCCAAGGCAAGAAAAGGCCTGTCGTGGTGGGGGGTGGGGGCCCATCCCGGACCTGGGGAGGAGACCTGGGCCAGTGGTGGGGTTGTTAATAGGCCCCTTGCGGGGAGGGTAGGATATGGGAAACCGAACCCTGAGGAGCAAGGATTTCGACCTGGAGGTGTGGCTGGATTTCGCAGGCAAAGTTGAGCTCGGCCAGCGGAAGCCCAGACCCGTGGGCACAACCTTGCTGTCTGTGTGGGGCGGAGGTCCATGGGCTTCAGGGGACCCTGTTTCCTGGGGGATGTCTTTACGGTGGTCAGTTCTCCACGACTTAGGATCCAAAGGCAAAAGGGACTTTCCTTCACTTGTAAAACCTCGCCCGGGGGCCCCCCATGGCCCCCGTGGCCCCCTGACCGGCAGTTCTGACGCCCGGAGTCCGGGGTTTCCCGCCGCCCCCAGCCGCAGGCCCAACCGCGTCTCCCTCCGCTCCCTGCCCCTCCTCCCACCTGCGCTTTCCAGGTTCGCGTGAATTTCGGCCACAGGTGTTCGTCTCCCACTTGGGGTGAGAGCGGCCACCCGCATGGTGGCTAAGGAGCCCCCCTCGACTCCCACCGCTGAGGAAGAGCCAGCGCCGACAGGCCGTGTCCAGGGTCGGACCGGGCTCCAGACAGTCTGGGGACCCGCTCAGCCGCGGTCACCGTGTTGGCAGCGCCGCCCCTCGCACGCCCGCTTGTCCTCCCCAGACGGCATCCCTCCGGAGGGAGCAGGGACCCGCGCCCCGTGGGGAGACGTGGGACCCGCGTGGGGTCAGGCGGACCCCGCGCTGGGACGCTCGAGGGGACGTGCGCCACAGCAAACCAGC
Source organism: Mellivora capensis (assembly GCA_004024625.1). Lineage (NCBI taxonomy): Eukaryota > Metazoa > Chordata > Mammalia > Carnivora > Mustelidae > Mellivora > Mellivora capensis. The sequence continues at coordinate 39,102 of PISX010018918.1, forward strand.
CCTCGGGAGGGGTCCTTCCGCAGCGGCCGCGGTGACCGCTGTGTCCTTTCTCCTCTTAGCAGGAGGATTAAACCCCGGGGCCTCGGCAGCAGACGGATCTGGGTTTGAGCCCGGCTGGGCCGTTCGCCAGCCCGCGGGTGAAGTCAGGCAGGCCATCTGAGCCGCCTCCCCTTTTCGGACACTGTGTGTGGCCCGGTTGGTAGCCTAGGGTCCCCAGCTCTGGGTGACTGTGTGGCCTTGGCTTTCATTCTGCCCATCGTCCTCATGCAGGCACGGTGCACACTGTCTCTATGCGGTTCAGGCCCTGGGACAAGATCTGTTAGCCTGCAAGGGTCCCCGCCTTCTTCCCCCCCCCCCCCCCCCCCCCC
>PISX010018919.1:0-39396 GCA_004024625.1 Mellivora capensis
GAGGAGGAGGAGATGGAGGAGGAAGGGGAGGAGGAGGAGAAAGGAAGGGAGGGAAGGAAGGAAGGAAGGAAGGAGGAAAGTAGAAAAGAAAGAAAGAAAGCTAATGAAATGCAGATTAGAATGCCCTAAAAGTGAAAGATGTGTTGCTTGGGACATTTTGTTTTAAAACAAAAAATTGAGGAGTGCCTGTGTGGCTCAGTCATTAAGCTTCTGCCTTCAGTTCAGGTCATGATCCCAGGGTCCCGGAATCAAGCCCCCTTTGGGCTCCCTACTCAGTGGGGAGCCTGCTTCTCCGTCTCCCACTCCCCCTATGTTCCCTCTCTCGCTGTGTCTCTTTATCAAATAAATAAATAAAGTCTTTTTTAAAAAAAAGTTGCACACCTTGCTTTAAAAATAAAATAAAAAATCGAGTCCCCTCACTTAGCTTCGACAGTATTCCTTTTATGTTTGCTCTTTATTTTCCATTAAAATAATAAATTAAGCCACCTTCTATTCATTTCCAAATTTATAGAACATCAACTACGAGAAGATCTTTATGATACTATTTAGGGAATTAATGAATGAGTGAACATTGTAGGACTTCTTCATTTTCCAAATAACTGTAATAGCTGGCATAATGTGACGCGTGTCTCCGAAGCAGGAGTGTTGCAGTGGTTTATTAGAGGGATTAAACACATCTGGTTTGGTGTATTAGGTCTTTTTGAAGGAAATAGCAAATGAGAAGTCACTCCAAGAATCAGAATATCAGCAGGAAGAATTTAAGGAGGGTATTCCAGGTGAACAGAAAAATGTTATCAAGGCTCAGAAGCTATATTAGTGTATTGGGGATACAGGAAATATTTTACTTTCATCTAATAATAGTCCTAGGAGGTTGGTGTGAAAGGAGATTCATTGGACCCATTATGTTCCATAGCCAAGATTTTTCAAATATTCTTCCTTGTTGTCATAACATCTTTGGAAAAGTGCTTGTTCTGTCATATAGGCTTTATTTAATTTTCTAAGTGAAATCACCTCAGAGAGTCTCACTGACATCAATATGCATTGTTGAATACAATACTGTGAACTTTCATCTTAAAGACAAGTAATTTTCAAATCTCCAGAGTCTTGGAGACCTGGGTGGCTCAGTCAATTGAGCATCTGACTCCTGATTTCGGCTCAGGTCCTGATTTCAGTGTTTTGAAATTGAGCCCCACCATGGGCTCTGTACTGGGCATGGAGACTGCCTTGTTAAGATTCTCTTTCCTCTCTCCCTCTGCCCCTTCCCCACCCCACCCTCCACCGCATGCACACACTCTCTCTCTAAAAAATAAATAGGTTCAAATCACCAGAGTCTTAATAACCTTAAGAAGAGAATAACTTTGAATGCCAAAATAAGGTCCTTTTTTATTAATTTTAAACATGTAATTTAAAAAATTATTCTAGAAACAATTTTATGAGAAAATATGTCCAAAATCAACAGGCAACAGCATGTCCTTATATTCAAAACAGTAATGGCTGGTTTGTATTAAAGTGTAAATATACTTTATTAATATAATTAACCCAGGTTTCCTGTGGTGGGTATTCTGCAGGTATAAACCTTCCTTTTACTATCAACCCTCCTGTGACTTAAAGTTTTAGGTATACCTTTTTTTGAACAGAACGTTGCTAGCTGTTGAAGTTATCTTAAATCCAATCTGGCAGTAGTGATCTTTTCAGTCTGTTTACATGTAACATCATGTGACTATGTATGGATTTATTTTATGCTGTATTTCCCATATGTAGCTATGTTTTTTAAAACAGCTATTTATTATATGTTGCATTTTCCATATATGCTATGTTTTTTAAAACCATATATATTTTAAAACATATATGTTTTTGAAACCCTTTTCTTTTTTGTCTTGTCGAATTGATTGTATGTTACCACATTACAATGATCCCCTCTACTAGTTTAGAACGTGGGTCAGCAAAGTACGGACTATGGGCCAAACCTCACCCACCACATTTTTTTATTGGAGAGAGCTTATTGGAATACAGCTACACATACTAGCGTGCGTATTGTCTATGGCCACTTTCATGTGCCTGCAGCAGAGCTGAGGAGTTGGGACAGAAACCCAAGCCTAAAATTTGATTATCACATCCTTTACAGAAAAATGTTGTCAATCCTCATTTAAAATATACACAGTACTTTGTGTTCTGAAGTTAATAAGTTTAATTTAATCATCATTAAGCGCAAAGCTTCTTATTTCCTACCATCTACCTTCCATTATATGTCGCACAATGGTACTGTAGTTTACTCTCAACCTGATTTGATACTGTTTAATCCTCTTGATTCCTAAAACCACAATTAGGAGACATTATTATTTATTTTAGCCTAGCCCCACGTCTCCCATCTTCTTGCTCATCATTATTGCGGGCATTTCCTTTTGGGGTTGTCTTTCTTTCTGAAGTAGAACCTTTAGCAGTGCCTTTGCTGATGATGATAAATTCTCTCTCAGTTTTACTTGAATGTTTTTTTGTTTTGCCCTAAAGTTTGGAGTAGTTTTGACAGATATAGAATTCCATCTGACAGTTATTTTCCCTTAGCATTCTGAAGATAGCCATTACATGTTGACTGACTTGCCAATTGAGGAGCCAGTTCTGTTAAAGAGGTCATCTGTTAGCCTAAAAGTTGTCTCCATGGGGCACCTGGGTGGCTCAGTGGGTTAAAGCCTATGCCTTCTGCTCAGGTCATGATCCCAGCCAGGGTCCTGGGATCAGCCAGGCATCAGGCTCTCTGCTCCACGGTGATCCTGCTTCCCCCTCTCTCTGCCTGCCTCTCTGCCTACTTGTGATCTCTGTCATGTGAATAAATAAAATCTTAAAAAGAAAAAAAAAAGTCGTCTCCAGTTCCAGAATACTGATTAAACGGATGTTAGAATTCCCTTTGATCCTCATATACTTTAAGTTCTCTCAAATTCCCCATTGTATTATATTTTTCTTTCCCCAAAGTTCTATTGGTTCACTTAAAATATTTTTTATTTGTGTTTTTATTCCCTCTTCTTTAAAACATATAAAAATACATTTATAAGTGTGTGTATGTATGTGGGAAAAATGAATTATTGAAGAAAGTTTAAAGATACAAAATCTAAGACATCTTGCGGGCCTGCGACTCGAGGTAGAGAATTATTTCCCGAGTTTGGACTCTTTCTATAGGCACCCGCAGGAAAATAAACACAGTCCAGCTTTTTAAGTAGGTTCTATTACATTTCACCACATAGTAGCAGCCACAGTGAACTAGAGGTAAAAGTACTTCTCACCTCACTAACCCCTCAGCTTCGGTTCTGTTCCAAACAGCTGGGTCCAGGGGCTGTTTAGGCGGTATTTTGTCTCCCATCCTTCTATAGATAACCTCCAGCAGCTGTAGTGCATCTACCCACTCTCTCTCCATTGTGTATATATGTTGACCTTTAAGGAATGATGAGAGACTAGCTATATCTGCAAAGTGGAACCTGAGACACAAAGGTTAAGGTGCATGTTTTAAAACTTCTGAAATTTCCTTTTTTTTTTTTTTTTAAGGCTATATCTGATCCAGGTTCTTCTGTCTTTGAAAGACCCATGTTCCAAATAGGTGTTAACAAATATTACAACAGACGTTGAGGTAATTTTGCAGAACCTTTGCTCTTTTAAAATTGCTAACTTGGATATAGTGTCACTTTCCTGTCTAAATAAGAATACTGGCATTGACTGTTACTTTTCCTACTTTCTCCTCAATTATGATCTTAACCAAACTTGATAAAATACAGATGTATACATGTATACATAACAACGTATATGTTTCATCGGCGAAGGCATCTTCAGTTCTGACTTCTAACTTTCCAGGCAGAAAAAATAAAATAAAATGCAAAGGAGAAAACCTAGAACTGCAGATAATCTGAAGTGGAAATTGGATGATAGATTGAGCAGTTGACTGAGTAGTTATGAGACAGTGACTTGTGTTTGGGAAAGAGCATTTCTTCTGCCTTGAATGGAACTGCATCAAAAACATTACTCATTATAAATTTCTTGGGAGATGATATTTGCCAGACTGTAGAGTAGCCAGTAGACTCTGGCTCAGATTTGATGACGGTGATAGAGGGATTATAAAATGACAGATTTTGAGAAAAAATAATTTTGGATTTTCCTTTATGTTTTTCTTATTTCTTTAGTTCACTATAGACGATTTATTTTTGCCTTAATTTAAAGAACTTGGTATTTGTGATTTATACCCTTCTACTTTTAGAAAGAATTAGGGCCACTTTACAAAGCAAAATACATATAAAGCAAGAAATTTTAAAACTAACACACAAAGAGAAAGCCAATACCTAACTAGCTAAAAGACCCTGAGTTGTTTGGATCCTGTTAAAACAAATTAAATTATTCTGGTTTCTGATAGTAGCTTAAGTATTACTGAAGTAATACTACAAATTTACTCTAATAGCTATTTGAGAATAATTTAACTGAGCATATTGCATATATGTACATATATTCATGTATCTAATCTGAAAAATGAAAACACTGATGCCAATTACCTCCTCTCAAGTGAAAACGAACAAATGAGGTATTTTTTCATTCCTATAATTTTTACTATTTTAAAAATGTCTTTACTGCTTGGGCAGATTAAGAAGAATCTTAATTCATGGATTGTTGCTTTGTCCATTTAACAGTGGATTATTTATTAAAAACACAAAAACCAGTTTCGGCAATTAAAAAGAACACAAGGAATCATGTAACCCACCAACATTTTACAGCTGATATTCTTAGCATCTCAGCTTATGACATACTTACATTTTTGTGTCCCTCTTAAATAAAGAGCCAAATCAGTAGAAACTAGCATCACAAGTTTAATATATTTTAAAATATAGAAATATATTTAAACAGCACATTTAAAGAATAATATAATAGACTTCCATTTCTTTTTCTTACAATGGTACACTATTTATTTAAAAATATATTACTTAATGTACCCCCAATATAGTTATTATCAAATTTTCTTTGAGATAAACTGTATTCTCAAACAACATTGTAATATACCTGAATTACAAGCGAAACCATAATATTTCTGAAGCTATTTCTGATACAAGTTTTACTTGAAAGGTCCAAAAAGGTGATTAATTAATGGTGTTTTATGAATATTTTAGATGAGCTGTAAATAAGCTTAACTGTAGAGCCACAACAAAGAGCGAGTAATCCATCTAAATGTCATTCTTCCAAAAGTTAGTGTGTGTTAAAGAAAAGCCTTAGAAGGCAAAGAAAGAAAATAAATTAATTTCAGGGGGAAGAATACACATGCACATGCACATGCACACATCAGAACCTTCCCATTTGGAATTATTTGTGTTTGGAGGGAGGTTTACGAAATCCCCTCACAAAATAAGGTTTTCATTGAGCTCGTTCTCAAAGATATGAAAAATGGATTTCAGCTGTTCTTTCAAAATGGCAATTCTGTCAAAGCCATTCCAGGATTTTTGGTAATTTCTTTCAGTTTAGTTTCAGTGCTTTTACCCTAAATAAAATCCCTTGCATCACATCAATCAGCAGACTCAGTCATAAAGGAGAGCTAAGGAAAATGGCTCTGTCGGCATCTTCGCTCCACTATGTTTTATGTATGCAATGACTCTTGTCTGTGGGGAGAGAAGTGGAGTGCATGTAAATGTTTCTTTATTTTGGACTGTTTTTAAATCTGAAAAAAAAAGTCTGCAGCAGTAGTGTTCTAGATAATAGGCAGACATGATTTATTTGAGGTAAGAAGGTTGTACTACAATATTTTAGTGTTAACTTGGAAAGTTATGGACACAGGCTCAAGCCTGTCTCCACAGAATTCCTGAAGCTTTGAGCACTTTGCAAAATCTACAGTCCACAAGCCAAGAAGGAATGCACTCCTCCAGTTACACCAATGCTGTTAAAGCAAACAGTTACAACAATTATGTGTAATCTTTCAGCTTCTATGTTCTGCCTACTGTTTATTTATTCAAATCCAGTTCAACATTTCACTTTATCTAATGTAGCAGAAACTCTGAAAGAAAAATTGTGTTTACCCAAGCATTTTTGTTTGGGTTGTTTTTTTTTTTTAGTTTTATTTCTAAATAAACAACCTATCCATTTTCACAGGTACCACATAGCCAAATGCATTCAATGTCCTTTACCAGTGATTAATATGCAAAGGAGTTCTAATTTCAGAAAATTATATAAAAATCACATTAGGAAAAATGTTGACATGGAATTGAATAGGACTTGGCATATCCCATGGAAAGTTATACTGGGCTATCTATTGTGTAATAGACCTATAGAATAGATTTTATTGCTAAGGCATCCACAAAGGAGAATATATACCTTTAAATAAATAAAAGTAACTATATACACAATATTGTACATAGATACAGAGATGAAATGAGCCAGACTAATTTTATGAAATTTCCTTCTTGTGTGAAAGGATACTTTTTATTATAGTCCTAAACCTTAATACAGATCTTTTTCTTATTACCAATATTATTTAATATCAGTGGCAGCCACACGAGCGCACTACCATATTTCTGTATTTTTTCAAGATGACATTGGAGCTGTCATCAAAGTACAGCACAGAGATGGCATTTAATTTGGTTGGAGCACAGCAAGGCTTCGGTACGTGGTCAGGAAACATCAGATGAACCTGGGAAAGAAAAACACGTTTTGTTTTTTTAAGAAACGAGATAGACATTTTGTCCACAGCTTTCAAATAATATTCTTGTTTTTTTAAAAATATATTTTATTTATTTATTTGACAGAGAAAGAGATCACAAGTAGGCAGAGAGGCAGGCAGAGAAAGAGGGGGAAGCAGGCTCCCTGCTGAGCAGAGAGCCCAATGCAGGACTCAATCCTAGGACCCTGAGATCATGACCTGAGCCGAAGGCAGAGGCTTAACCCACTGAGCCACCCAGGCGCCCTCAAATAATATTCTTGTTTTGTCACACAATCAGACACACCATTAAGCTATCACTCTTCTATTTATGTTCAGTGGCTGGGGTGGAGGTTGGGGACTGGTTTGGAAGGATGTATTTTTAGGCGTGAACACCTAGACTCAACTCACCCGTTCTCATTATGTGTTGGAGCCTTCAAAAATACTCTACCAAGTAAGGAAAACTCCTTCTATGGAATATTCAGTGGAAATTTTCCTGGGGGAAAGAACATGGCAACTAGCACTGAGTTGCTTTTGGTTAAAATGACTCCTTCTACCTACTTCATAAGAAATGCAGAAGTTATTAATGTGAATTCACGAAGGGACACGATTAGACTGTAGAAAGATTTGAATCTAAGAATTATTTTTTAAAGGACAATTAAACAACAATTCATAAAAGTTACACCCACTTTTAATTTTCCACAGTAAAGGAAACATAAAAATCACAGCAAAGTGAACTCTAGGTATAACCCAAAACTTATTTTAAAGCAATGATTTCAACTCTTCTCTACAGAAATTTTTACCAGACTGGCTGGAGTTTAATACCCTTTTGCTTTCCTTCTCTCCTAGACAAGTGCCAAAAAGCATGTTCAGCTAGATCAGAAGCAAGGAGCCTAGATAGTTTACAAATTGAATATCCCTCTCCTCCAAGAGCCTCAAAAGGTAGCTATACACCAAAAGTGAAATGCTTAAGCATAGTTTGTTCACATTTTGATCAGACTGGCAGTCTGCCTATAATTTGCAGTCATTGAGCAAGGAGCCAGTACATGGTTCCTCCTTTCCCACCCAGCTACCCTGGCCCTTCCCCCAAAGGAGTTTATGGGAAGCCCTACTGATGAGTCTTAAGGGATCCACAAAAAGCAAATACAGCCTCTTAGAGTGTTGGCTGCACAATGTCCTGGCTGAAATGATATAGGAGGCCTGCATGTGGACAGAAACAGCAGGAAAAAATGAGGTGATCTGACGTGAACTTGAAATTTCCTAGGACCTCACAAAACTGTAAGTTGGACAGTTTCGACAAATTTCAGATGCAGGCTTGTGTCCCTCATCAGCTTGATCTTCCATAACCCACACATACATGATTGATAACCCCTTATTTCAATGGCCTTGGCAGCTTCGCAAAACAATCATTCTGAAAAAAAAAATGGATTGTTCTTGACTGGTTTCTCAAACATATTAGTCATAAATATGCATTCCTTAAGCAACAAGCATGTCTTCTTGTTTCATGTCCTTCATAGAACAAGCGTACAGAGTGCACAATGCCAGGAAAAAAAAAATCAAACTTCCCATGTATGCTTCAAGTTTTGCAATGACTTATGTCCCATATCCCAGGACAGTGAAGCAGAGCAGGGACTTGTTCCAAGTCCATGTCAATTTTTTTTTTAAAGTTTGTTTTTTGACACTGCCTTCTAGACTATAGCCCTAAAAGCTGACAATACATGGTTATATATTCATAAGAAATAAGAAAAAGAAAAGTGAGAGGAAGAGTATTTTGACAGAGTTTTTTCAATAATTAAGCACTGCTCAGCCTGAGGCTGCCTTTGATACATTAGGATGTATCAAATTCAATGAGGCAGAAGTCTGTTTTCTGAGTCCTTAAGAAGACAATATAAGGAGGCAAAGAATTTTCTGAGAAACGAAGTGTCATTCCTCTATAAGCTAACAGTGGCTATTGCTTTGACCCTACAGAAAGACAGGCATCACGGCGATTCTTTCAAGGCTGGAAACAGCAGCATTTCTCTCTATGTGATTGCATTTTGGGTCATCATAGAATTCTCATAGGCAAGGATAGATGGCTACAGTTCACAGAGATTCTTTTTCCCAACCCCCAGAAATGATATCCTGCATCAAGAAGCACTTCTATTTGTAGATATAGCAAATATGAAAGCATAACAAATCTTAAAATTTCCCTAGGAGTTTCCTCTATATTTTGCATATGGCATAGAAGTAGGCAATCTCATAGGTCAAGAATAAAAAGAAAAATATTTATAAATGACTGCCTTTCAAAACATGTATTTGTTTTATCTGTTTCTCTTTACTCCAAGGTTATTTCCAAAGTTTTTGACAATACCCATGCTCTAGTTGCCATAGACATGCCTCTTTGGTGTCTAACTCTTCTCCAATACCTATGACGTCCAGACCAGAAAACATCAAGCCATTCAAGGATTTAATCTGCTAATTTATATATAACATTCCTTATTCAGAAGAAAACTGGCATAGCCTTTCCATCAGCTTTAAATTTTAAATAAATTCCGAAAAAAATAACCTTAAGAGTCAACTCACAAATTCTAATATTTCCATTTATTTGTTGATCATAAACAAGACTCACCCACAAAGATAGATTATTTTTCCCTCATGGCTACTGCTCTCCTACTGGCATCCGCCAAAGAGCAACTTCTGTCACTAAGTCTTGAATTTAAAACAACATATCCTTTTCCTTCTCTCTCGATGACATATGGTTAACATGTTCTTATTAACCCAAATATTAATTCAGAATTTTACCACATGATCTATTGCACCTTCTAGGAGCCTCTCACTTAGTCTTCCAGAGACTGTCCCTCTGCCAGATCAGTAAGTCACACACCATAAGGCAGGTGTGTCAGGCTCTCAGGAGGTTTCATGAGCTCGTTAAATATAGTGCAACCATTTAGAGACCACAAAATCAACATTTCATTATTGTTTTCACAAAAATAAGCCCAGGTTATTAGAGATTAAATCACTGCTAAATGCCAGAGTGAGGAAAGGAAAAAATGAAGATGAAATTTCACCTTAAAGATTATTTAAAAAATAATAAAAATCATGAAATAGAAATGAATCTTCTACTTATAGTCTACTTGAAGAAATTTCATAATACCGAAGTATTGTGGTGCAACATTCTTTAATAATTAAAGTAAAAGCCCTCAGATGAAATTCAGTAAGGCTATTATTCAGTGTTTTTGCAATGGTTGCTAATGAATTGCTAGGTTAGAAACAGCCCCTGGGAACCTGTGTGGTTAGTCATATTGCACAGCGAAGAAATCAGTGCAGAGTGACCACTTCATGTGGTTACTCCAATTTTCCTAGCTGAAGTCTTCTCCATTCTGGAATCAGGACTATTTTTTAAACCAGTCTGAATTTCCTGACTATACCCACAATTATTACTTTGGCTCTTAAAAAAAAAAAAAAAAAAAGAAGTACCAAGGGAATTTTAAAGAAAAAATAATGCATTTGCAGCTATAAACGGATGTTTTCCTTTAAAATAACATTTATATGATGCTTGCATCATAAACCATTTTCAATTCTACAAAAACAAAGGCATACCAGAGTCTGAACTATGGCATGGTTGGTGGCATTCATGTGGGCATTGAGTGGAAAAGAACATTCTCCATCACAATAAAATGCAGCATATCCTTCTGGTGCTATAATCCAGTCCTAGAATGCACATACATAAAAAGAAAGAGAAAGAAAGAAGAAGAAAAGGAATAAAAGAAATCATCAAAATAAAAATAAAGAAATTCTGAAATAATACCCACATTTAGTCTGGCCAGGTTTCTCTTCTTCATCCAACAATTATTCTAACAAGATAGCTACCCTCAAGCCCTTAATTTATTTTCAAGCTGAAGTTTACAACACAATTATAAGTATTTTCACAAGAAATTGCCCTCTGTAATTTCTCCCAAGAGGTTGCTATGTAGGATATTCAGAGTATGCATTAATTCATGTATTCATGAATAAAACCATAATCATTAAGTAGCATTGTAAATATTATTTAAACAGGAAATGATGAACTCTGGAAAGTTCAAGGGAACCAGGAAGGAAAAGAAGAATAAACTTAATTGAGATAATTCCCATTACTCCTTAATAACTCATTCCTGGTTTTAGAAACCTGACAACTTCTGAGAGCTTTAATATTTGTTCCTTTTGCTGTATTTCTTTCCATTCATGTGTTAACTTTATAGTCTCTTTAGAAGAAACAAATTGGAGCAAATTCTTGAGAACTGCACATGAAATTTTTGGGGGAGCCAAAAAATTGGCATATGGAAAGGTTGCCCTGATTTTTTTCCTCATGAAGTAAAACTTGGTCCAAATGCAGACTCACTGAATGAATCATGTTGAAGGTTTACCATAAAAGTTTAAAATGCTTATTACATTTTAATATTACTTTTCAATGAGATAGCCCAAATTCAATTCTGTGAATCCATTGTAATGGGATAATGTAATTTCAATTTAAACTATCAATACATAGGGAAATTAAAAACTATTTTGATTAAAACCTCCTCCTCACCATGTTTGTGAAGCATGTGGAAAAGACAGCAATAAAACCCTTAGGTTCAGGGGAAAAAACGTTCTTTTTTTCCTGTGGCTCTACTTATAGTCAAGGATTCTATATCCTAGCCCTAGAGTTTGAGACCTGGGGGGCAAATTGTATTGCTCGAGTTAATCTGAAAAACTGGTATTAGAATGAAAACTTCGGGATATTTAAACAACAGCACCTTTTCCCACCTTCTAAAATATCATTGGGTTACATTTCTTCTTCAGCATAGTTGTTTTTGTACTATAAACTCTGATAATAATGTTTCAGTGGTGGTAGGATAATGGGAAAATAAAAATGATGTGGATAGCCCATATACTGAACAGTCATCAAAAATAATTGGTTAGTGTATTGTAAATATTACTAACAAAGATCACGAGTAACTCTGGATTTATAATAAAACAGAAAGGAATCACCTAAGTTCTTACCTGCCATCCCAGATCCCGGAAACTCACATAGAGTTCATGCTTCTTACAAGCTTGTTTTTGTTCACTTGTGTTATAATCTGAAGATAAAAATCAGATTTTAAACAAATGGCAGCTTAACAGGTATCCTATTATTTCTTTTGCAAGATCACTGATAAAATTAAATGGGAGCTGTCTTGGACGTAAAATACGAGTTTGAATCTTAAAGCTTAGAGCCACTTAGCTAACCATGTGAACTGTAGGCAAATCACTTGTCCTGAGTTTCTTCTTCTGTAAAGTTGAGTCAATACCATTTACCTTGTGAAGTTCTAACAAGAATTTGGTTAGACTCTCTGTTTTATGGTGCACAAATCTGATGCCTGCCATTCATTGAGTACTAGCTGCTCAATGAATCCTCATTTACTAAGTAATTCATACTATAGAGGTACTTAATATATTTATACATACTAAATACTCATACAATGTTTTTTAACATCTTCCATGAAGCAGACACTGGGAAAGTACCAACTGGGATCTTACAGAGTTGATTTTATTTTAATAAATATATTAAACTCAGAATACTCAGAACTTTGGATTTTTCCCCCCAAACCTATCCAACATGTAGGCCCTTCTATTTTTGACTGATGACAGCTTTCCCAGCAAAGACAGAGAAAGAGAGAGAGAACATCAAAATATGCTGTTTTTTTCTCTTATTCTCACATCCATTCTATTAAGAAATCCTACACATTCTACCTTCAAATAGGTCTAAAACCCACCTATTCTTACCACCTCCATGACTAGTCCTGGTCTAAACCACCATCATCTTTCCCCTGAATCACCGCAATATTCTCATTGCTAATTTTCCTTTTTTCTGCCCTTGCTCATCTACAACAAAGCAATCAAGTAGACCTTCTAACAAGTAACTCAAATTATATCACTCCCCAGCAAGAAATCCCACTGGATTTCCCTGCATCACTGAGTGAAATATCCTCTGTGGTTTACAAAGCCCTATCTGATTTGACCCCATTACCTCTTTGACCCATTTCCTACTCTTCTTCCTCTTCTTCACTCCATTCTGGCCATGACATCTTCTTGCTGTTTTCTACCCAGGTAGCTTCCTCCCATCTTAGAGCCTATCTCTCTCTCTCTCTCTCTCTCTCTCATATATATATATATATATACATGGCTAACATCTATAGCTTCTTCAGCTTTTCACTTAAGCTCCATCTTGTCAATGAAGACTTCACTAACTACCCTATTTAAGATCACAACTCCCACCATGGTATTCTTGATCTCCCTTAACTTGCTCTTATTTTTTTCCATTTCATTTATTTTTTAATATGCTATGCCTTTTACTCATTTATTATGTGCATTGCTTCTTGTCTTTTTCCTCCCTCTAGAGTGTCAGCACTACAAAGTCAAAAATCTTACTTGGTTCTGTTTGGTCTACTGATACATCCTAAGTTTCAGAAATAGTCTCTGACACACAGTAGGTACTCAATAAATATTTGAGGAATTAATAAATGAATTCCCCAATGTGTTCCACAAATGACTTGAGGGGAAGGAAATACATTATTTCCTTTACATATTTTAGAATATAATCTGAAAAACTCATAACCTTTTATAATCGTGCAAAAGAATTAAGGATAGGAGCACCTGGGAGGCACACTGGGTTAAGTACCCAACTCCTGGTTTCAGCTCAGGTGGTGATCTCAGTGTCATGAAATCAAGGCCTGCGTCAGACTCTGTGCTATGTGTAGCCTACTTAAAATTCTCTCCCCCGACCCTTCTTTGCCTCTCCCCCACCCACTTGTACTCTTGCTCACTCTAAAAAAAAAAAAGAAAAAAAAAGAATTAAGGATTAATGGAGAGCCTCAATATTGCATCTGGACTAAAATAATACCAAAGAAACACAGAGCTTTATAGAAAATCTCTGTTGTCTTCTTTGGCATTTGTTCACACTTTATACAAATAGCATTCTAAAAGCTAACCCATTTTTATTATTTCCAATATGAAATAGGAAAGAGGAAAAAATATAGGGTAAGGGAGTCAGCAAAATAACTTGTTTTCAAAGAAGACAACTAATTTTTTTTCTCTAGGAATAACTGCTTCATTCAGTCTGACAGTTATCTCTGTCAAATCCATGTAGTAGTTTACTAGGCAGAGTAGTGTGTCCTAAGATGTCACCTTCCAGTTTAATTATCTTCAACCTCTAATGAAAACGTAGGCACGTCAAAAATCCGTGGAGCCTGTCTTAGAGGCTCTTGTCATTCTTTCACAGTTACTTCAAGTAATTCTTTATTTCTGTCTTGAAAACAAAATAATGATTAAATATTGAACTCAGACTTTTTTACACCACAGTTATGCTCTGCAACTACCATCATTAAAACAATTACATATGTAGCTAATGATGGAAAACGGAGAAAGAGAATTTATTTGGAGTTCCTCACTCTTATTCTTTGGACAAACTTTTTCCCTGATCAGACTAGCCCAAGGAGTTGATTTTGCCCAGGCAATGGACAAGCATATTGTAACACTAAGTACATTAACATGAAATGGACAAGTTCCCTGTATCACTTTTAGGGAAAAGAAATTATTGATGCTGGTATTAGTTCGATTATTTGATTAAACTTTTTGAAATTTAGAGGAAAAAAAAGTCAGCTATGCATTAGACCAGGGGTCAGGAAACTTTTTTTTTTTTTTTAAGATAGTAAGTAGTCTGTGGAATCTTCCTTTGCAATGACTCAACTTTGCCACTATAGCATGAAAGCAGTCATAGACTATGTAAATGGATGGATATTGCTAGATTCCAATAAAATTTTACTTCTGGATGCTAAAATTTGATTTTCATATTATTTCTATGGGAAACAAAATGTTATCCTTCCTCTGAGTCTTTTTCAAATGTTTAAAAATGTAAAAACCATTCTTAGTAACTGGGTCATACAAAAATGGGCCACAGGGCCTTGCTTTACCAGCCCCTGCATTAGACAATAATGGGAATATTTATTCATTCATCCTTGTCTTAATTAAAAACACTGAACACGAATAAAGACATTGTAGCCAATAACACATACACATATATATGAAAAGCCATAAACTACATGTATAGTTATATGAATTCCACATTTATAAAAAAAAGAAAGTACAACTTAAAAGTCAAAATAGATCTGTTCCATCTATGCAGTTTTCGTACTAAGTGATGTATATAATGTAACATCACATAAAGGTAACGAGCAATGAAATTTATAACAGAATCTGATTCCAAGAGTCTGATTTCATAGAGCATGAGGACCATATGCTTATTCTGTTAGAAATAAAAATTAATGGATGAGTGAAGTAAATGCTGTACCCAAACCAGCAAAGTCTGCAGTTAGGTTTACTATAAATGGTTGGCAGAATAAACTAAAGGAGAAGGGGCAAGGAAATGAAATTTATGTATCTCTAAAAAATAATGATTGTAGCCCCTCGAAAATTAACATGAAATGGACATAATGCCACCTACCATTGATTAATCTGCCTACAAATGAAGAATTCTAACAGAAATTACTAAAATGTTCTGGTGCTACAAGCACACTAGAAAACCATGCTGACAGTCCTCGACCAAAATTCCCATGTTCTAAATGCAGCATTTCTTTGTTTTGTCTTTTAATGGTAACAACTATGGGAAATCAGGCCAAAATATTGAAAGTTTTTTTAAATACTTTACATAAACTTCTTTATGATCAATTTCTCTAAACAGTACAAATTTAATCCTTTTCTTAGTTAAACTTTTAAGACATTATTTTGTCATAGAAAAAAAATTATTAAAAAAAAACTACATAGAGGTTAAAAGTGCCCCCCGCCAAAAAAAGTCTGAATTCTACATAAGAGTTCAAAGGTCTGTCCACCATTCTCTGAAAAACAGACAACCAAATAAATAGACATGGGTTAGCTTAGCAAGGAAATGGGGGGAAAAAATTAAATCCAAACAACTCCACATACTAATATGGGTTTCATTTTTTATTTTTTTAAATCTAGGATTGGCTTCTTTAAGGGATGAAATGTAGATATATTTAGAAAAGAAAAGAAAACTCAAAATAGAATGTCATGTCAAAAGCTCAAAAAAGCCAAATACAGTGAGATACTGTGTTTCACAAACAAAAGAGGTATTAGCATTCTCATGATCAGTTCCCAACAGAAAAAGGAGACAAAGGAAGTCAGCACCTAAGCATGGGGATTTTTGCTAATTTATAGAAAATGGAAATGACAAATAGATGAAGGTATAAGTGATAAAGAAGCAGGAATAATGCTATAATAGACTATTAATAATGTAAATTTTGATATGGCCCTGAGGGTAGAGAAATTCATGATAAGCCCCAAATTCCTAACAATCCCTTCAAAGATTAGGGACTTAAAAATGCTACTACATTCTATCTTAATCACCATCTTCCATATCCAGTGAATTTCTTGCTTGAATTTATGTACAACCCAGTAGGAATTACTTGTATTGGTATATACACGAACAATTGTATTTGTCTATGTGTAGAAATGTCTGACGCAGAACAGATACCACAAAATAACAACTATCTGGTATGTTTGCTTAACTCTGGTTAACATAGTGCCTACAAGGATGATCCAACTAATATCCTCATCTTTGAGCTTATTGACAAAAACTGCCCACAAACCTTGCACTCGTTAGATGCTCGCTACTTTGTTAACAGGATCACCTGTCATCTAGTGGCCCAAGTAAGAACATTTGGTAAGTTTCTTGACTTTCTTTCTTCCTCTCTCATGTCCTAACATTAAACTGGTCCACAAAGTCCACTCACTGACTGATTTCTAGTCTAGATAACTTGTTGGAAGCCCTTTGCTCTCTTGGTAACCTCATACTTCCTCAACATCCCCTTCCAGTAACTTTGTCCTAGGGTAATAGTTCACCCCTGCTCTCCCTCCTCCATCTCTGACCATAAGGCTTTGTGTCTTTTATGGAATTGCTTTTTCTCCTTGCATATACTTAAAGGACTAAACTTCCATGACAGTCTGCATTCCTGATTTTTTTTCTTTTATTTTCTATGGTACTGTCAAGTCCTATGCTTCATCTAAGCTCACATCCATATCTTTTCCTAATATTGTCCACTTATTCTTTTTTTTTTAAAGATTTTATCTATTTATTTGACAGAGAGAGATCACAGTAGACAGAGAGGCAGGCAGAGAGAGAGAGAGGGAAGCAGGCTCCCTGCTGAGCAGAGAGCCCGATGTGGGACTCGATCCCAGGACCCTGAGATCATGACCTGAGCCAAAGGCAGCAGCTTAACCCACTGAGCCACCCAGGCGCCCCCCCGTCCACTTTTTCTTGACACTCCAAATCCAGAGTCCTGTCTTCTCACCCTCTGCTGGTCTCATCTCACATGTTTTGGGTTCCATTTCCCCTTTCTCCAATTTATAATCTTCACTGCTTAGAGTGTTGGATTAGATTCCTAATCATTATTTGGGCACTCAATTTCCTCCCTTAGCATCCCATCCTTCACTCTGATGTCAAATATAACTTTTTAAAATGCATATCTGGTTATGGCACTCCTTTTTCCAATTGCCTACATGAAAACATCATAGTTCCTTACTATTGTGTACCCTAGTCTTTATAATTTGGTTCCTCCATACTTTTCTAGCTTTTCTCACACCTCTCACACTAGAAAACTTGCATGCCCAGCTACTGAACATGGGTACATGGCTCTGTAACTGCACATCAGTCTGGAATGGCTTAACCCACCCCTCCAAATGTCTTTATAGACATTTTCCATAAGTTCCTCATGAAGTCTTTGGAGCCATAACTAGGGCTGCTTAGGTGCTCTATCTTTCCTATTACTCAGTACTCTATACCTACTCTAATAGAATTGACCTCTAAATAACTACTAACACTCATGTCTTTCCTATTGTCTGTGGGAGTGTTTTTTAAGAAGCAAGATCCTCAGCTATCCATCTTTTCTCAGTGTATAGTGAATACTGTGCATATCACACAAAGGGTGCTTATTTAATACTGAATAAATCTTTTTTATAGTAAATCATGCCCAGATATATTCTAAGGATTCTCTCTAGACAGAGACTTGGCAACAGACACAATGCATTAATGTCTGTTGACACATTTATTTTATATTATATAATTAATTGCTCAGGTAGATTGGCCAAATCAGTTAAAATTTCGAACATCCTTCTTTCTTCTGAAGTCTCAAAGACCAAGAAATTCCAATTAAGTGACCAGGAGTATTGGTACTTTTTATGAAGAGAAGTTCTACTTTTCTCATATGTAAGAGTCTAAACTCTTTATTTACCATTTCTGAAAAACCAAACCACATGAATTCATTTAAGAAGTAACAATGTTAATGGCTAACATGAAATAAACACACCCTACTGTTCTTAGTTCTTTACACATATTAATTCATTTAATCCTCACAACTCATGTAATCTCATCCTAGGGAGCAAATACTATTAATATTTTCACTTTACAGATGAAGACACAGAGGCAGGGAAAGGTGACATGTTGTCCAACATTATACAAATAGTAAGTAGTGGACCCAGGACTAAATGAAAAAATGATAAATAGATGATAGGTAAATAAATGTACAGATAGATAATATAGACACCAAAATTGCTGTTTTAGGAGGGATTTCCAAAACTTTTGTGGGATTCAGGGAACAAATAACAGTTTTTAGTGTTAATTATTATAGAAATCAAGTGGATCAGAAACATTCTCACACGTGCCACCTTGTAAGATTTTCACTTCAGCCTTCGTCTTGAAAGTCCCAGTTTGGAAACAACCAAAATGTCTTTTAAGAGTGGCATGACCATCCTTTCTGATGGAGGCATAATACTCCATAGTGTATATGGACCACATCTTCTTTATCCATTCGTCTGTTGAAGGGCATCTTGGTCAATTATCATATGGTTTCACTTATTTGCGGAGCATAACAAATAACACGGAGGACATGGGGAGATGGAGAGAAGGGTGTTGAGGGAAATTGGAGGGGGAGATGAACCATGAGAGACTATGGACTCTGAAAAACAACCTGAGGGTTTTGAAGGGGCGGGGGGTGGAAGGTTGGGGGAGCCTGGTGGTGGGTATTGTGGAGGGCACGCATTGCATGGAGCACTGGGTGTGGTGTAAAACTATGAATTCTGTTACGCTGAAAAGAAAAAAAAATATTAAAAAAAAAAGAAAAAAAAAGAAATGATTCAAAGTTATAATACATTTTCCCACAATAAAAATACTAAATAAAACAAACAAACAAAAAAGAGTGGCGTGACCAAATAAACTGTGATACAAGCACTGTTGACTATATTGCAACGGTTAAAAAGAATGAGGTCACTCGATTTGAAAGATGGCTGAGACATATTGTTTAAAACAAATCCATAAAACCAACTCTATTATATTCCTGTAAGTCAAAACTATGAGGATAATAAAAAGATCAGTGGTTGCTAAGGGGAGGGAGGGATGAAGAGCCAGAGGAAAGAGGATTTTGAGGGCCGTGGAAGTACTCTGTATGATACCACAATGATGGATACATGTCATTAAATATTTGTCTAAACCCACAGAATGTAAACACCAAGAGTGAACCCTAATGTAAACTATGCACTTTGGACAATTATAGATTCATCCTTGTGATTCATCCTTAGTAAGAAAGCACCATTCTCATGAGTAATGTTGATAATGGGGGAGGCTAGACATTGTGAGACAGGGGTATATGGGAAATCTTTGTGCTTTCCTCTCAATCTTGTTGAGAACCTAAAATTGCTTTAAGAAATAGTCCTTAAAGGGGCGCCTGGGTCCCTCAGTGGGTTAAAGCCTCTGCCTTCAGCTCAGGTCATGATCCCAGGGTCCTGGGATCCAGCCCCGCATCCTATTGGGCTCTCTGATCAGCAGGGAGCCTGCTTCCCTTCCTCTCTTTCTCTGTCTGCCTCTCTGCCTACCTGTAATCTCTGTCAAAAAAATAGTCCTTAAAAATACATACAATACATCATTTATGTGATTAAACACACATAATAAAATATATTCTCCAAAAGATATATAGATATAGATATAGATATAAAGAGATATATATATAAATATGGAGGTAAAGATTTGCGAGTATAGGTACTATGTTGATATAAGTGTATCCGAGTAACCTATCTCAAAAGGATTTAGGTGTTCAAGAGAGAACTTTAGTTTTATTGATGATTTTATTATCTTTAAATAATGAAAATATGTATTAATTACATGATATAAAACATTCTAAAGAAGTAGTTATAATTAATCAGTCTTTCTGATTTTGATTAACATCTGTTTGTCCAAGAGACATGAGTTTACATTGTCTATATTAGGCAAAAGACATTACCTATCAGAGTCGAGAGTAAGTAGAGAAGGTTTCCATTTTAATGACTCTTGGAAAGATTTGGCCTAAGAAATCACCATGGTGTCAGGTAGGGCCACTAAGGATTGGATTCACTTTCAACAATCCCTACTATCCAGCACACAGTCAGCGATCTTTACAAGCAATTCTACAGTAAACCAGGACTTGCCATTTGTCTTATTAATTCTTCTGAATTCTTAGTACTCTATTCTTTTCAGCACTCATATAGTCCTTAGAAGAGTATCTTGCTCTCAGTAGGTTCTTTAGGACCTTATCAACCAGCCTTTTTAAGCTAACTAAAAAATTAGCTATCACCTCCATTTCCTTTCCTCCCTACCCAAATTCAAATAAACATCCACTGTGCTGCCTCCTCATGAAAGAGGCCGTATCTCACACAACGTGTTTGCTCAGTCTCCTTGCCAAATATCTGAAGAGGAACAAAGAGGGACAGTTTCTGCAGAAAATCTGGGGGCACTCTTTCTGTGCGTATTCATCTGAAAGAAGAACTTCGTTTTTTCCATTCAGCGGATATATTAATTTATTTAACCGTTTCCTATTTTGTGCTAGGCATTGTTCTAAGATTTTCCATAGGAGTATAGAAGAATAAAGGATCATTGAGAAGCTGGAAGGTAAGACTCTTTGAAATAGGGGAAAAAATGGGTAAAGAAAGCAAAAATGACCTGGATTTTAGTTCTTCTGACCTGAAACTTTCGACATTTGGCACGTACAGAAAAAAATGTAATCATGCAAACATCTAATACAACTTTCTTCCCCCACACTGGCTTCTCTCTTAGCCCTGTAGTCTTCAAACAGTATTTTATTATAAAGGCTTGGTACTATTACAGCATTTACTATTTATATTTGAATAATTTTAAAATTTCACTGGCATTTCAAGTTTCCTAAGTATCAAATTTTTTGTTTATATTAGCATTCCCTTTCCTTAAACCCCTGTCTGTTAGGCCAAATCCTAGGAGACTTTTTCCCAGCTGCTTGATTACTACCTATTGAAAGGTTACGTCTCATAGACACAAACCAGCTACTTTCTTTCTTAGTACCAAAATATGATCATGCTCCAAAACTATCTACCACCTATTTCACAGAAATGGCTGCCAATGACAAACTTTTTAAAAAGAAAATATCGGTCTATAGTAGAATAAATTTTGTACTCTAAATGGTGTTAGGAAACTGGTGAAAAGTTACATGATTTCTGCTCCATGTGTTTTATTCATCTCTAGTTATAGAAGTACATTTGTTGCTTGTGGTCAGAAAGAGACGATAAATAGAGTTCACCGATAGGGAAAAGGACTTTGATGATTTCAGTCTCTGGAACGCCATTGCCACAGTCCTTATGCGCTCCAATAATAAGTATGCGACTTACACTTTTCCCTTTGTAATTCCCTCAAAAATTATTCACTCTTCTATTCATGGTTTAACAAACCTTTTTCTTAATGCAGTCTGTTACATCAAATTAAAAACATTTCAACCAATTTCAGAACCATTCTACATGAAAAGAAAAATATACAACTTTGACAGGCTAGTATTTACAAGGAAGAAAAGGTCTTAGAAAGTTATTTTTCTCCATCTTTCATATTCAGCAATTATAATTTTTGCCAAGCTAAATGCCTTGTGAAGATCTTTATAAAATAGCTTTGTAACAAGGCACTAATATCATGTTTTACTTTCACATGAAAAATACAGTTAAACTTATTTGTTCAGGAAAATCACTTTATAATATTACTCTATATATAGCATGTAATTCAGTATAATGTAATTTCATATAGAAATCTTCCTCATTTCTGTTACTAAATATATCAAATAGACTTCTAACATGATTGCCCTGGTGCCCATATTTTAGGAAGATTCTAATGATTTCCAATTTGGTATTTTTGCTGAGAGTCCCAGGTACATGCAAAATATATGCAAAATATATATATACACACACATACACATATAGTTATGTATATAGTTCTATTTATAATCATTCTTACCTAACACTCATACACATTTGAGTAATAAAAAAAATTATAGTATGATTTGTCAGTTTCAAGTGCCAGGGCAGGGGGGTTGGATAAAGATTTCAGGAATAATGGCAAATACTGTCTGAATGTGTCTTTTTGGAAGGGGAAAGCATTCTAATTTGCTTGAATACCATATGCAGGGATCATGTCTGTTTTGTTCACCAGCTCATCCATTGGGCCTGGCAAGTACACTGCATATGGTGGCCATTAACACAGAACACATATTTTTCAAATGAACAAACATATTGTACTAAGTTGGGATGTTCTAGGATAAAATTTCCCCTTCAAACAGATTTACTTTTTAGAGATAAAGAAAATTTCTTGGAATAAAACAGCCATCATTTTCATCTAAGAACAGCTTATGAAAGTATGTTTGCAGCCTGGACTAAACAAGGTACTTACTGGTATAAATAAAATGATTCGGTAACTTCAGATTTTGGCAGTTGGATTCATTCAGATCAACTGTACTTTCATCTCCTTTTCTATCAATTGATGGATTAAATTGCAAGCACATTGGGATCATTGTGCATCTGTAATATTTTGTTACTAGGTTTTATACATGTGTGTATGTATATACACACACACAAAGCAGATTATCTAGATAATAGTCTTCCAAATAATTAATGGAAATGTAAATATGGAATATCAATTTCCATATAATCTCTGCTGCTTTTATTGTCAAAGAGAATGGAAACTGCATGCTTCACATGTGTCGTCTTAAGTACTGAAGAAATCTTTTTTTGTTGAGTTTACCTGGTTGCTCATCCACGTCTGAGAGGCCCCGGGGAAGTCAGCTCATTGAGTTGTGTAGTTGAGTTTTGACTAGACTTTGTTGATGTAGCCATTTCATAATTTTATTACCGCCAGCTTGATTTTAATTTGAACTGAATCTTTCAACATACAAAGACAAGTCATACTTATTTTGAAATGAATTACTGAGTGATTCACTGATGAAACATTCTGAGGATGTTCGAAACATTGCCAGATGATTTAATAGACCAAACGAAGGTATATCCAGAGTGTAGATTTACTGTGGCTACTTGATTTACAACATATGACCCCATAACTCTCTGTGCACAACCGTTGTTCCGGCTTAATCTTACCTCCAACGCTGGACATTCTGGAGGAGTCCTGATGAGAGCTGGATTTATTGCGGTTTTGATTTTTCCGTTTGTTAGCGGCTCTCACGGATCGAAGGAGTACCTCGCTTGCCTTGAAGAAGGCCACCATGAACGGCTGTTTGGACTGAGGCCCGTGTCTTCCCACAAGACCCGCGGATTTCACATTGATACTGCGTCCTGGAACAGAAAGCGCAAGCACTTGGTTTACGAGAAAGAAAGGTTTACCTGACGTGAATGAATTCTGAGGGTGCTTTGAAAAAGGAACATTATTTTTGAAAACATTATCAGAATGTTTTCCTTGCAGGCCAAGGATTTTTATAAACAGGAACGTTTGCCGGTACAGACAATTATCCATGCTAGGTCTTACATTTTGCATCATTCTTCACCACAGAACGCCCTCGGGCTGCCTTCATTAACTGATCCTTCTCAGACCTGGAAGTCAGCGATATTTCAGACGGAAAGGCTTGATTACCATCAGCCTGGAAATGTCCACATTAAATAACAATGTCAAAAATATTAGCTATGGACTCTTCTGCATTAAATGCCCTATAATTTTCCTCTAAGTGATAAAAGCTGAATGGCTGTCTGGGTGTTTCTACTTTCTTCAGCTTTTTCAAGCCTTTCAAGTGTTAATTAGTGCTGAGAGCCTTCCCCTTCACCTCTGGCCTGTGCCCAGCAAACTTTACAAAGCTATGCTCTACTTAAAGCTCTTCACATCACGGGTCATTCTAGAAGCCCTGCTGGAAATGGAGTTTTGCTTTAAATTCCGGTTCTTTCTCAATGCCAAGTATTTTGAAATAATCAGAGTAATTTCAGAGTTCCTCCTTCTCTGAGTTTTGGACACACCTGAATGTTTACTGAAGAGATTTTAAAACTTGTTAACCAAGCCTAGAGACTCTAAGAAAGAAAAGTTCCAGGTGAGTTTGGAGACTCACTCTTGTCTTTAAACCAGTCTGCATGCCAGACCCTTTCGAGCCCGCTGGTGTGGTTGTGTATCAGAGAATGACTGCAACCAGAGCCTGCACAGCAATGCGTTAGAGGTCAAGGTGTCCTAGAGACTAGAAGTAGTTGTTAATAAAGAACCTCTCCCATTGGGTAGTAATAATAATACTAACAATAATGCCACAGGTATTTGGAGCACTGCTATGTATGTGCTAGGTATTTTTCTAAGTGTTTGCCATGCAATATTTAATTTGGTTCTACAAATACTTTAGAAGTATTACTATTTTCCCCTCTTTACCATTCACTCTAGTTATGTTCTTCTAATTAAAAAAAAATCACTGAATTTTTAAAATATATATATCTGTAGCTATATTATACACATATATTTTATATATTTATATATTATATAATATTAATTATTCATATATATAATATATTATGAACATATATATTTATATATATTTTTTTATCTGAGATATATATATCTCTCATTGGCTGATATCTAGTTCCATGAAAATCACCCAAGGAGGATGAACTATTTAACCTTAGGTTGTAAATTTAGTTGAGAATTACTAAAAACTCATGCAAAGTTTCTACTCTAGATACAGAAGTTACCAATCTTTTAAGAGTCATATATAATGTGGTTTGAAATATGTGCATGATTGACTCTGCCTTGCCCCCTGAGAGATGTGCATGTTTTCTTAAAATATTTATTCAGTAAAGACTGTGGAGTAACCTCAGTCCATTATAAGACCTGACCCACCTTAGAAGCAAGAAAAGGAAAACAAGTCCTTGAAACGGCATCAATGGCATTTTAGCAAATAAACTCTTGCTCTTAACAAAATTTATTTTGGCAGCATAAACACTTTTGTGTATACTTGTATTGTGCAGAAACCTTCTACCGTCAGAAAATGAGACCGTGCCATGTGAGGCTGTGCAGCTGTTGGGAGGGACACAGAGGTCCTTTAAATGTGGAGGTATTGGTTAAAAAAAGAAAAACAAGAAGCGTGTGTGCTGATCCAAGTAGCATCGTGGCCTCATCAATTGTTCTACAACGTATTGGGGAAAATTTGTTTGGTTCCCACAATTATTACAACGGGCGGGATCTGCCTGACAAATGCCACTCTACCCAAGTCCTACCGAAGAAAGAACTTCCAAATAATCAAGGCAGTAAACCTTAAACAAATAAGCATATAGGTTTCTCTTTTAAATGCAAACTTACAGTGGCTCTCTGCCAGAGTCTATATTTCTTAGAAAAACTCTATCACTGGCATAAATGAAAGAGGCAGTTTGATTTGTGGTCAGAGCAGTTTCCATTCTACTTCCACTGTAACAAATGTATTAATTCAGCTCAGACTTCCTCCTTCTGGCAGCCCTTTTGCTGTAAAAAGAGAAATTAGAAGTTCCAGCCAAATACCATACCTTGAACTGACCCACTTCAATACATAAACACTTTTACAACATATTTATTCAGGTGCAGCACTTGAAATTGGTTTAAGATGTTTCCAGTGACAGAGAGCTCAGCGAAAAAAAAAAAAAAAAAAAAAAAAGAACTGAGAAACTTGACTGTTATGGAATAGAATAACTGGCGATCTGTTCTTCAAAAATAATTTTTTTCTCTCTTGGAGTACAACATGAAATGTATTTGTTGAGCTTTTATTTTGATTTTTTAATGAAGTGTTAATTTAACAGGAGCTAAATTTTTACTTGTGTACATCCATGACTGCAGAAATCATTTTTAATATATGATCTCTCTAATACTAAAATAAGTTGCCACAAGATGTTCGCAAATGGAATAGAGGTAAAGTGGGTTTTCCATTCATTACAACACACACTGCCCCTTTTATAGTTAAACAAGCACTTAAAGCAAAGTTCCAAGTTTCCCCGGGTTTGCAAGGGAGTTTCTTTTATTGTCATTCTAGAGACTTTCAATACTGTAATTTTTAATCTGTGGAGAAATAATACTGCTCTAAAAGGTTTATGTTCTGAAAACTGTAAAGATGTGTGTATGTTACAAATATGGGTTTCTTGGGTTTTACAAAGGTGGATATTGTGTGTGAAGCAAAGTAGTCTTCAAACCACCGTGAACTCCCTTTAAAATAACTTTTGATATTATTAAGTTTCCTTTTGGTTTCCTTTTTACTTTAGCAATGAGGTGACTATTAAGATTCCATAAGTTAATGCTTGCTCAGTCACTTTTGGTCTTGAGCTCCTGTGCCTTCAGACACAATATACCTGTACCGATTATGAGGACCAAGCCTTATCGGCTGAGCAGTTGTTTTTGCTAAAAGTGTTAACAGGAAGACTATATTGCATGTATTGAAAATAGTGAGTCCTTTATAAAATTGATTTGAGTATGTTGAGTATGTTAAATGTACAGTGTGCTTTAGATATTGCAAATGTATAAAGAAGCCTTACCTAAAACATTTTGATTTAGGAAAATTATACGTAGGTGTGTATCACTGTGGTTTTATTTTTCAAAGGTGATCCTTACATCTGATTTCTAACTAAAACCTATAGATATATAAGGATTAAAGATTGAATACATGGTAAAAATGGAAATGGGGTTAAGTAATGAAAAAAATATTAAATAGAAGGGGGATGAGCTTGGGCTCAGGCTTCATCCCCTAGGATTTAGGCATGCCTAGGCATAGCCAGGACATTGCTAGGTTTATTTCACCAAGCACAGAGCATAGAACAACATCACGGGAAAGAACCCAAAAAGTATAAATTCAGAACGATGCCCCAGGGTGTGTAGGGGAAAAGAGACAATTTGAGCAGCAAATATATGGGGATATTATTTCTCAGTTTCATTAACTGCAGAGTGAGTAAAGATGGGCTTAGGATGATCTTCCGAAGAAATGATTACACTTTTCACCCAAAAATTAAGAGGGAATTATCTGAGTCTGGGCTCTAACTTGCTCAATTTTGCCATAACTGAAGCTGGAGATTGGAGCCTTCCAGACCTGCTACTCTGACCCTCATGCCTTTGTATAAGCAAGGGGGTCAGGATATTGTATTCACATGTGCCTAAGGGCACAACAAACTATTTGAAATGTACAGTCATCGTGAAGGTAGAGTGGCAAACAAAAGATCTATCCCAAACCTACTGGTTTTGCATTTCAGGCCATTCTTTTTGGAAAATGTGACTTTCAAAATGTTTATTTCTTTAAAAAGAAGGTTATTAAAGGAGGTTCTGACATAAAACAGCTCTTTGGAGGCATGTTGATACTATAAGGATAAGTGGTTCCAAATATGAGCATTTAGTTTCCCTGCAGAATACACAGTTTGAAAAACATACATTTGAGGATTTATCAGTCAAACATTGATATCGCTCTGAAATGTTTGCATAAATTCCAGTTTTTTTCTTCCTGTAAACCCACAGTAATTGACTGCTTAACCCAAAACACCTGGGATGGAACTTGGCCTAAATCACCTTTCCTTCATCTTGAAAAAGACTCTTGTAGCATCCTTTATGGACCATTTCATAGAAGACAAACCAGTGCATTGTTTCCAATCCACATACCCTTCTGATCTGCATTTATTTTCAATCTGTGATTAAATTTGATTCTGGTGCTCTTAAATTATAGTTTCTGTGACTCTAAATTATACTGGAATTTTACCCTTTTTAGAAACAGATGATTTAAAATGTGCAGAATTCTCTACTAAGAATACAGACTAAATCATCTTTATATCAGATTTTAAGGAATGCAGGGAAGACAGGATTTTGACTATTTAAATTCCACATACATTTTAACTCAAATTAACTTAAATTAAGTGGGTTGTAATCTAGCTATAAATTTCAACTCTGTTATAATTTGATAACATTTCCATAGTTTCTAGTTTTATAGTAAAAACACTGGCATATTGCCAGATATAAGCACACAGATTTGAAGTATCACAAACAGAATTTTAGGTTTGTGCTCAAAACTTTCTTATTTTCAAGATGGTTTCCATTGCTTATAACCTCAAACAAAAGCAAGGAAAATCTGGGATTATAAACTATTTCAGTGATACTGAAAACTCATTGTTAAGAGATTTCTGGAAAAGCTTTTGAACTTTAGAATGAATGCAAGATAGTAAGATCTTTGATTCTTCAAAGTAATTCCGAGACTCTGTTTAACAAGCTGGGCTCTTCATGTAATGCCTTTGCTAGAGGTCCCCATTCTCTTTTTTATACTGACATTTAAAAGAGTAAATTAAAAATAACCGCTTTGTTTTATATTAAATATTATATATTTATAATTATATACTCATTATGAAAAGGTGTGAAAAACAAAAGGACAAATGTCATAATATATGTGAATAGGATAGGACTCTGTGGCTGAGAGTAAAAAGACACATCAGAGGACTGAAATCCATGGAAGACAACTGAGAACCATATCCTGACACAGTGACATAAACTAGGAGTTGAAAATTACCTGTAGACAAGAAATGTGGTTACCATTCCTGGTAAACCAGCAGTAGAAGAACTCCATTTTCCTCTATACCTGGGATGACTGAAAGTTCAAGAAGTTTAAAGGAGGAAGATATTTTTTAAAAAAGTTGAAATTTGGGGGGTGCCTGGATAGCTCAGTCAGTTAAGCCTCTGACTTTGTTTCTGCTCAGGTCATGAAATTAGGGTCCTGTGATCAAACCCCACATCAGGCTTTACACTGGGCATGGAGCCTGCTTAAGGTTCTCTCTCTCCCTCTCCCTCTGCTCCTCCCCCAGTCCCCCTCCTTTTCTTAAAAAAAAAAATAATTTTAAAGACTTTTAATTCTTTCTAAACATTTTGTTGAAGACACTATAATGCCCCACAGTTTGAGAAAGTGGTGGAGATTAGAAGAAAAAAGTAGATTATTTGGTCAGAAGCATTGGCACAATGAGTGGAGGCATGATGGACTGGGGAGGGGGATGCAAAAACTTGAGAACTGCCGCTCATGAGACTCCAGGAAGGAGGGCCTAGGGAAAGAGAGACCAAGGACCGTAAAGGATCAGGGCCAGGTTTGTGCCTAGTTGTGGAAGCCATCCAGAACACTCAAGTGTTTTATTGCACCAAGAGTGGAGCTGAGGTGATGGAAACGATCTGTCTCCTTCCATGGGACATCATTCCAAGATGAGGAGGCTTACTGTCTCAGGTCTGACGAGCCCAACAAATGTCTCTGACTCAGGCCTTGTTTTCAGCTGGTGGAAATAGGAATCTCAAACTAGGAACTGCAGTTTACCTTCACGTAAGCACTTACTTTTTAATAGCTCTTTGCTTTATATATAGTGCCTTTCCCCTGAGACCCTACAAGCTTTACAGACATCATCTGTCACATGCTCCCAAAAGATTGGTTAGCAGTTGGTCTTACAGTCCTCATTTATATTAAGAAAGCAGAAACATTCTTTTCACAAAGCCATGAAAAGGGTGAATTATTTTTAGCCCTTTTTCCAGTTATTATGTGACTTTTAAAAATAAAAAAGTGCACACATGTGCACACACACATCTTTCCTTTAAAATCATAGATTTAAGTAAAACTCTAACAAAGCAGAGTTTCAGCAGACTATCAACCCAAAGTCTTTAAAAACTTTTTTGATGTGTTAAGATATCAGTGAAAAAAGCTTTTAGAATTCAAACTCATTTTAATATGTTTGATAGCAGTGAAATTAATTTAATTTCACACTTCATTTTATCTCTAGGAGGTGAAAGTGGCTTTGAAATGAACTTAATACAGTTACTTAAGAAACTGATGAGTGTCTAAAAGAAACATTCTTTTTGACCAGATTATATACGATTCAAAAGAATTGTTACCATACAGAAAAGCATGGCTCGTTAAATGTTTGATCTTTCTTTTCAGTTTGATAAATGAACCTGTGAAATGATCACAAGCCACTTCCCGAATCTTTAGGCTAGTCCGTACCACCAAAATGAAAGGGAATTTTATTTGGACATCTGATAAAAGAGAGTGAAGAGAGTAAAAGATATTTTCCAGAATCTGCAGTGAAGAACTGATACTAAGATACCAAATACATATGCCATCGTCAGTGTCTACTTTTGAGGGGGAAAAAAAGATTAAAGACATACATTTGGGATTTAACTCTTCCCTTCACATATGAAGGCTGGATCACAAAACATACATTTGAGTGAAAAAAAAGCAGAACTTTTCTTCACCAGGTTCTCATGTCTCTGGCTCTGGCAAAAATATAAAGCTGGCCTGCCTCACATAAACGACCAGTCACAACACCAGGATGCCATGATGTTCCCCAGAGCAAAAGCATCCCTCTGAGCTATCTGCATACAAAGTAACAGCTGGGTCCCAAGAGTGGTACCTTTTGGTGACCCTCAGCAGCAACATCTGATTTCATAGCCTAAGTAAATCTTTTACATTTCTATCAGCTATATTCCTTCAGAGAGAAATCATGTAAATACCTCCACATATAAATATACCAGGTACCCAAAAGTAGTAATAAGAATGCCCTCTCAAAGGATCAAGAAAATTGGGAATTGAGAAGCTTATCTCATTCAATACTTGTAACAACAAAACAGCTGCCATCTATTGAAGATTCATATGCCTCAAATTTACTCTGTACAATAAGGCAAGGATTACATTTTAAAAATGAATAAAATAAGACTCAGAGAAGGATCAGATTTTTAACTCAGCCCTGTGAACCCTGAAGTAGTGTGCTATTCCTTTAAGTACATAATGTACCCCTTTGTTAAAGATTGGTTGGGGCTGTTGCTTTGTCTTGAGTTTCTGCTTTCCACCTAGAGAAGACTGGAGGAAAACCATCCATCTCAGATCTGTCAGTGATACACACATGATGTCTGGAAGAACAGTGTTACAGCCACTGCTTTTATTAAGTTCAAGGTTGGACTTTCCTTAGTAAGCAAGAAAATAAGGATTCAACACGACTTGCCAGCCATGGAAGGGCAGGTGATGTCCTCAGTTTATATTCCATTCAAATCAAAACTTGTCATACTACAGAGAAATTAGCATGCATTTTTAAGGAACTGGAATATGTAATTTCCTTCTCAAGGTATTTTCCTCTACAAATTTTGATCACCTCTTGTGACACAACTATGGGCCCTGGTTGTCATACACTTTTGTGTCTCTTTTTTGGTTTTCCTCTCTTGCACATGAGCTCACACCAAGTGTGTCAAAATTTAATTCTCAGCAGCACAGTACATGGTGACTGAGCATGCCTTATAGAAACTAAAGCTTCTCTTTTCTTCCCACTGTATTCTCTGCTCATAACGCAAAACCAATCCTGCTGTTATTTTTACATGTCTTTGAGAAATACAGATCAGCAATAAGTTAAACTCACAATGGAAAGAACAATGGCAAAGACAGAGTTAACTCCAGTGCATGGTGAGAATAAGGAGAATCTCATATTCTTCATGGCCCAAAATCAATATTACCATGAAAATATTTACCCCTCAGATCACTAGTTAAACCAGAATTAGAGTCTAGAATCAGGAATATAACAAGCAACAAAAACTGGCATATGTTCCTGACATTGGCATTTGTTTGGCAAGATTGGTGATCCATAGTTACTGTTCTGAATTAGGGAAAATCAAAAACAGAAATACAGATGTAGCCAAACACTTCCATATCCCTTTTCATTAAGGGAAATCTAAAAAATGGTAAAATACATCTTTCACCAGATAATGAAGCAAGACTAACTAACTCCTGTTTGTCTCTGCCTACTTTAAATCATTGATTTCAAAACTCTTCTTCACGTATGTTTTTGAGTTACAACGCTAAAATTTGGATAAGCAAATTATGTTTACCATGTGTCTCTCACTGAAATATATACATACTATAAATTAAAACAAAGAAAACTGCCATTAAAAACTAGTTGTAAAACATATGAGCCATGGTAAAATAGCATATTCAAAGTTTTCCATTTATTACTGAATATATTCCATAATCAATATCTACTTACAAAAGAAAATCGTTTTCTCTCTACAAATCTTTATACAAGACTAAATTAGGCTACAAGAGGCCCATTCAGGATACTGATCAGAGAAAAAAATATAGATATCAAAAAAAAGATGTAATATTTTAAAAGATACCAGAATCATGATTCTTCATTTCCAGCAGAATGAAAAGATCTATAAATTACATTCTAATCATTTTGGTCAAAATGCAAGGTTTTTAGAAAAGCACATCACCCAATTAAGCTCAACTTACAGGGAAAACAAACAAACAAACACACACACAAACAATTAAAAACATCTTTCATTGCCAGAGGATTTTTTTTTCTTTCAAAATTTTAGGTAAGAATTACCCCAATGTGTTGCTCCCAGAACACAATTCAGGTAGTCCAAGATCTCTTTAGGGTTGAAACAATACCAATTCACTGTCAACTTTGATGCTGGAAGATGGGAAGGTGAGATGGGAGAAAGGATTAACTTCACACCGACTTTTTATAAAATAGTAAATTAATAAATCTGGAAACTGCATGCTTGACTGACCTCAGGGCGACTTTGCTGTACCCTGGCTTCACAAACCTGAGCACCAGTTGGCAATTAAAAAGGAAGGTGAGGGAGGTTGATATGAGGATTCCATGATGGGAAATATGGATTAAGGGAGAGAAAATGGGAGGAGAACCTATCAAAATACATTAGTGAAAGACATTGTTCGTAAGGGAAAGGGATGTTCATTATTAATTTCAAAATAAAGAAATTAAATTTGGCTAATTTAATTACATTTTGAAGTGAATCACTGGCAGAGGAAAAGTTACCTCCTCAATTTATGAATTTATCAAATTAACTATAATCATGTAAGGGGCTGAAAGAAATGCTGAAGTAGTTAGATTTAGAAAATAAAAAATATGGTTAATATGCTGTTACCTTTTGTAGGGCAGATCACAATTCAATTCCAGACAGAAAATACAAAAACCCAAAAGTGATTCCCAACAGAGCCAACACAAAGTTCAACTTTGTCCCATAACAATCATTATTAATAGTATTTTTAAATTTGGAAATTCCAAAAATACAGTTATTTTTTCAGTTTGGAATTTGTTCAAAATTCGTATAATTTGTGAAAGTCATAGTATATTAAAGCTGGCTCTGAAAATAAGTCATTGTTAGATTCATGGGCAAAATTCTTCAACTTTCTAAGGCTGAGTTTCCTCATGTACAAAATAGGATAATCATGAAGATAAAGTAAACAATCCATTTAAAGAGCTAGAAAAATGTCTGGCATTCAGTAAGCTCTCAGTAAATATTAGTTTCCATTAGTTATTAATATTATTGCAATTGACCATCACAGCAAACACATGGTTTGAATATTTATCTAGAATGAACTAAAGATGTATCTAGGAAGTAAAACTTAGATTAACCATAAAGAACTAAAAAAAAAATGAAATATTAGCATGAAAGAATAATTGATGTCAGTAAAAAACACTGTGAAAATCAGGATATTAAAAAAACAGACTTTGGGGGCACCTGGGTGGCTCAGTGGGTTAAAGCCTCTGCCTTCAGCTTGGGTCATGATCCCAGGGTTCTGGGATCGAGCCCCACCGTTGGGCTCTCTGCTCGACCGGGAGCCTGCTTCCTCCTCTCTCTCTCTGCCTGCCTCTCTGCCTACTTGTGATCTCTGTCAAATAAATAAATAAAATCTTTAAAAAAAACCAGATTTTTATATAGACAGAAAGTAAATTTTGATAAATAGAGTGAGTTGGAAAATACATGAAGTATAGTTTATGAAAACTGTATATGACTAATAAGAGAATTAATAACGTCTTGGGTTGAACAAAGCACAAATTTACCAGTGCTCCAATATTTATGTTTAGTTATCCTGGTCATGAAAGGCATATTGATGATTTTACTTATTTTTATGCAGTGGGAAAATAGAAAAAATTCTGAAGCTTACAGGAAAGATATATGTTCTCTG
This sequence comes from Mellivora capensis, assembly GCA_004024625.1. NCBI lineage: Eukaryota > Metazoa > Chordata > Mammalia > Carnivora > Mustelidae > Mellivora > Mellivora capensis. The sequence continues at coordinate 33,931 of PISX010018919.1, forward strand.
ATGTGCTTTAAGACATTATATGGGTTAGAAATCCCATAGGCCACAGCTTACATGGGTTTGGAAAATTAACAATAATGATTTTTAAACCCCAAGGGAGATCATGTCATATTTATTTTCAGGAGACATCTAGTCATTTTTACCATAAAGATATGGTAAAAAAGATATGGAATTCTTCTCAATGGGAACTTTTCTGAAACATTCACATAAAATGACCAATGCAGTTGTTTCTTTTAGCCATCTTATAAATATCACTCCATGGCTTGATTCATACAAAGAATGATTTTTAGAAGCTAATACACTGCCATAGATAAACTTATGTTTTAATGTTTTTGAAATTCTGTAGAAATATGATAGAAACAGAAGCCACTTTAAAGAAAATGTTCTAGGAAAATTTAGATTAAGTTTTATGTCTTGTTACAATACTGAAAAAATTACTGTGGTCCTTAAAATAAAAGGACCACATAATCTTTCTAAATTGTCACAAGACCACTCTAGAAATTAATAATTATAGATTATCAACTATGAACTTATATCTGATTCCTCCATGACTCCTTGAGAATGGGTTTATGACTGAATATTTTCTCTACACACACACACACACACACACACACACGCATGCATTTACCCCAAAAGAAAGTTCATGAGATGTCTAACATTTCTTGCTTCTCTTACCAGTTTCTCCATCTCTGATTTTATATATCTTGAGTTTTGGTTTGAATGTAACTATTTAATATTGAGCTCCTTTAAGATGGCACATTTCTATTCACTGCATCATCTCTGAACATAATATTTATATATGTATAAGGTTGAAGTATAAATTTAAGCTCATAAATTACAATTACCTGATAAATTATTTCATGCAATCTCATGATGCCTACAGAAAATGTCAAATAAATGCTGAATTCTTCCAGTCACATGTAGCTCATTCCTTCACAGTACAAATTATTTTATAGTCATCAACTTCCGTTTATTAGGCATTTTTTCCTTGTACCTAAATCAGCTATTTTTTTTTTTTAATTTCCACATTGATTTAATTTCTGGACTGTGGAGTAAAAGTTCAATTTTACTTATTTATTTATGTAAGTATTTGAAGTTAACTATTCTTCAACTATCTTCCTAATTTATTCTTACATATTCATCTAAAAGTCAAGCAAGTATGCGCTAATTATCCTTAACATTAAACAGTACATAAAGAACTACTTCATTTATACTAATATTTACCTAGAACAAATCATAGGGGTATATGTTCCTTCTTATTTTCAGAACATTTAGCAAGATATGTGATTCTTGCAGTTTCTTGGATATGGAGACTCATTTATTTATTTGAAACCAATTGTCATCATCATAAATTCAGCTAAAGGGAGCCATATGGTTTTATGAACAAAAGTGACTTAATTGCTTTATAAGATAAAGTTCAGATAAGGGAAGAGAATATTATCAAATCTCAAAATATTTAAAAGATCTTCTGATAGCAGACATAATTCAACTTTTTGAACTTAGATAAATAATAGGAAACTGCAGTCAAAACAGCAGGACAAAAAGAAAAATATCACCCTTGATCTCTGAATTTCTTCTGCTACTTATTAGCACTATGTCAGCTGATATTCAGATTAACTAACGACATAGATCATCTGATTCTTGACACAGATAAATAGTCATCTGACAACACAGGGGCTTAATTTGCAGATTTTTCCCCTGAGGTAAAAACGACTTTCCTAGGAATCCTAAGGGTAACACAACAAACTTATATAACCAGATAATTCCATTTTAAGAAAGCAGATTCCATGACATTAAATTTATGTAGATATTACATTAAGAACTCTTCAATTGCCTCACATAAATATATTTGCATTCCACAAAGGTAAACGAATCTTAAGTTAGCACCTTGTACATTTGTTTAATATATAGTGACATGAGGACTAGGATATATTTTCCTAATTAGGAATATATATTCTGGATGGAACTAGAGGGTATTATGCTGAGTGAAATAAGTCAACCAGAGGAATACAATTAGCATATAACCTCACTCATATGTGGAATTTAAGAAACAAAACAGAGAATCTTAGGGAAAGAGAGGAAAAATAAAACAAGACAAAATCAGAGAGGGAGACAAACCATAAGAGACTCTAAACTATAGGAAACAAACTGAGGGTAGCTAGAGAGGAGGGGAGTTGGGGGATGGGGTAAATGGGTGATGGCATTAAGGAGGGCATGTGATGTAATAAGTACTGGGAATTATACAACACTGAAGAAGCATTCATCTCTACCTCTGAAACTAACAATATATTATATGTTAATTAAATTTTAATTTAAAAAATGTTAAAATTGAAAGTTTGAAAAGCAGAAAAAAAAGGGATATATATTCTGTAATTCAAAAGATGTCATGGAATTTTAGGAAAATCCAATTTTTAACACAGCATATTTAAAAGAAATTATGGGGTGGGGAGTCAAGATGGCAGAGAAGTAGCAGGCTGAGACGACATCAGGTAGCAGGAGATCAGCTAGATTGCTTATCAAACCATTGCAAACACCTACAAATCCAACGGGAGATCGAAGAGAAGAAGAACAGCAATTCTAGAAACAGAAAATCCACCACTTTCTGAAAGGTAGGACCTGCGGAGAAGTGAATCCAAAGCAACAGGAAGATAGACCGTGGGGGGAGGGGCCGGCTCCTGGCAAGCGGCGGAGCAACGGAGCACTAAATCAGGACTTTTAAAAGTCTGCTCCACTGAGGGACATCGATCCAGAGACTAAAGCGGGGTGAAGCCCATGCGGGGTCAGCGTGGCCCCGGGTCCTGCAGGGTTAAAGAAGGATACTCTCAGGTATTAGAGTGGGGAAGCTGGCTACAGAGACAGAGCCGAGGAGTGAGCTCTCAGCTCGGGGTTACCTTGAACTGGTCACAGGCTGGGTGGGCTCAGAGCGCGGCTGGAGGCCAGGGAGATGGGAGTGACTGGGCGCTTTTCTCTAAGGGCACACTGAGGAGTGGGGCCCCGACCTCTTGGCTCCTCCAGGCCGGAGACTGGGAGGTCGCCATTTTCATTCCCATCCTCCAGAACTCTACGGAAAGCATTCAGGGAACAAAAGCTCCTGAAAGCGAACCCAAGTGGATTACTTAGCCCGGCCCCTGATAAGGCCGGAGCAATTCCACCTCCGGCAAAGACACTTGAGAATCACTACAACAGGCCCCTACCCCAGAAGATCAACAAGAAATCCAGCCAAGACCAAGTTCACTTAACAAGGAGAGCAGCGGAACTCCAGAGGAGGAGAAAGCAATGCGCGGAATTCATGGCTTTCTCCCCATGATTCTTTACTCTTGCAGTTAATTTAATTTTTTCTTTAATTTTATTTTTTTTTCTTCTGCTAAATTTTTTTAAACTTTTACCTTTTTCTTTCTTAATGTTTTTTTTAAACTAGTTTATCTTAACAATACATTTCCAAAACAAATAATAATCTTTTTTGATTATCTTTATTATAGTCATATTTTATCCTTCATAGTATTTAACTTTATTTTTTGTATACACATAGGGTTCTTTTCTTCTAAAAAATTTGGGGTACAACTTCCTCTAGTAGATCAAAATAGACCCTAAATCTAGCTCCAGGCTTGTTCTAGTCTCCAGCCTGAGCAAATTCTCTCCACTTTCTTTTTCTTTATTCTCCCAACCAACTTACTTTATAAACTCCTTTTTTTTAGAAATTTAAAAAAAATTTTTTTCATCTTTATAGGCATATTCCATCCCTTCATTGTGTTTACCCTTATATACATTTTTCATTCTTTAAAATTTTGGGAGGTGGTTTCTTCTAAGAGACCAAAATACCCCAAAATTAAGTGGGTGACCCTGTTCTAGTCACCAGTCTAATATATATATATTTTTTTCTTTTTTATATTTTTTCTTTATTTGTTTTCTTTTTTTAATTTTTTTTTTTCTAAACTTCTCTTTATCCCCTTTCTCCCCCCCCCGCCACGATTTGGGGTCTCTTCTGATTTGGCTAAAGCACATTTTCCTGGGGTCTTTGCCACCCTTTTAGTATTTTATTTGCTCATTCATATACTCTTATCTGGAAAAAATGACAAGGCAGAAAAACTCACCACAAAAAAAAAGAACAAGAGACAGTACCGAGGGCTGGGACCTAATCAATACAGACATTGGTAATATGTCAGATCTAGAGTTCAGAATGACAATTCTCAAGGTTCTAGCCAGGCTTGAAAAAGGCATGGAAGATATTAGAGAAACCCTCTCTGGATATATAAAAGCCCTTTCTGGAGAAATAAAAGAACTAAAATCTAACCAAGTTAAAATAAAAAAAGCTATTAATGAGGTGCAATAAAACATGGAGGCTCTTACTGTTAGAATAAATGAGGCAGAAGAAAGAATTAGTGATATAGAAGACCAAATGACAGAGAATAAAGAAGCTGAGCAAAAGAGGGACAAACAGCTATGGACCTGAGGGGAGAATTCAAGACATAAGTAACACCATGAGACAAAACAACATTAGAATAATTGGGATTCCAGAAGAAGAAGAAAGAGAGAGGGGAGCAGAAGGTATATTGGAGAGAATTATTGTAGAGAATTTCCCCAATATGGCAAAGGGAACAAGCATCAAAATCCAGGAGGTGCAGAGAACCCCCCTCAAAATCAACAAGAATAGGTCCACACCCCATCACCTTATAGTAAAATTTACAAGTCTTAGCGACAAAGAGAAAATCCTGAAAGGAGCCTGGGAAAAGAAGTCTGTAACATACAATGGTAAAAATATTAGATTGGCAGGAGACTTATCCACAGAGACCTGGCAGGCCAGAAAGAACTGGCATGATATATTCAGAGCACTGAATGAGAAAAACATGCAGCCAAGAATACTATATCCAGCTAGGCTATCATTGAAAATAGAAGGAGAGATAAAAAGCTTCCAGGACAAACAAAAACTGAAAGAATTTGCAAACACCAAACCAGTTCTACAGGAAATATTGAAAGGGGTCCTCTAAGCAAAGAGAGAGCCTAAAAGTAGTAGATCAGAAAGGAACAGAGACAATATACAGTAACAGTCACGTTACAGGCAATACAACGGCACTAAATTCATATCTCTCAATAGTTACCCTGAATGTTAATGGGCTAAATGCCCCCAATCAAAAGACACAGGGTATCAGAATGGATAAAAAAACAAAACCCATCAATATGTTGCCTACAAGAAACTCATTTTAGACCCGAAGATACCTCCAGATTTAAAGTGAGGGGGTGAAAAACAATTTACCACACTAATGGACATCAGTAGAAAGCTGGGGTGGCAATCCTTATATCAGATCAATTAGATTTTAAGCCAAAGACTATAATAAGAGATGAGGAAGGACACTATATCATACTCAAAGGGTCTGTCCAACAAGAAGATCTAACAATTTTAAATATCTATGCCCCTAACGTGGGAGCAGCCAACTATATAAACCAATTAATAACAAAATCAAAGAAACACAT